>VYZT01055047.1:0-12568 GCA_013400735.1 Pomatostomus ruficeps | reverse complement strand
GACACCATTCTATACCACCTCACATCCATGCTGGGGTCCAGGGAAAAGGGTTCTCTGGCTTTAGAGAAGAAGGGCAGGGCTTCCAGTAGAAAAAACATGTCAAGCAGGGGAGAGACCCTCCACCATTGTTCATTATCTCAGGGTCTGCACTGACCATTTTGCATGTGAAGAACCCTCTCTTTTGTGTACTTTAAAAATAATATTGTTGCTGTTACTGTTTGTTTTCTTATCTCACTGCTGTTTCCAGTAAATTGTTCTTACCTTAACCTGTGATCTTCACCTTTTGTGCCTCCAATTCCCAACTCCATCCTGCCCCAGCTGGAAAGGGGACAGGAGTGTGGGAGGCAAGTGGTGTGTGGTGTGGGAGGGTCTCAGTGGGGGCAGTGAATTGGAGAATACCATTCATAAACTGTAACAATTCTTATAAATAAGAACTTAGTGAAAGCAGAACCAATTATGGAGGGGGGCCACTTTGTGGTTAACCACTTTCTACTCTGAGTGGTAGGATACGAATGTTCATTAATGTTGAACTTGGGGACCTCCAAGATGCTGCCACAGAAGACTACTGCAACCTGCACAATTAACCACACCTATGCTGTGCTGCAGAGACTTACCTGCAAAGCCCACCCAGAAAACATACAAAGCCAAAACAAACTCCAGCTATGCTTCGCTTTTTCTGCACTTGTGAAATTGAAGAACTGCCCTTCAATCTTGCTGCTGAACATTTTATAGGCAGCAGCTCCACACTTAAAGGCATTTTCAGGAAAAGCAGTGTATTTGTGATTGTGTATTCATATAGCTGACACTATTTTATAAAGAAGGTACATCATCTCTTTTATTTTTCTGTCTGTGCTGCAAAACTCATTAGAGTCAAAAGATACAGCCTTTCAATCTACAGAGCAGCTCCCTATTCAAAGTTAGAAGTAAATGATATGTGTGTTCTTCAAGAGGCATGATTTCATAGCTAAATGTTTCCATAATCTCTGTTGAAAAGGAAATGTTTTCCATTTGGGAACACTGAAAACTTTAGCAGGCTTAGGAACTTCTGGAGGGATGAGAGTTGTTTTCTCACTCGTTCATGTTTATTATGCCAGTGTGTGATGTTTAGAGACCCAGTTAATATGTCTCCAATTGTCTTAATTCAGATTGCTTCGGCAGCATTTGTTTATTGCCCTAAATATCCCCCAGGTCACTCTGCCTACAAGTGGTGAAATACCCTAGTTTTTCCTTGGTGATAGAAAACCTAGATGGAGAGTATCTTTGTATGGGAGTGGAGGAGGAGAGAAAGGTCAGCAAAGTGCTGATAGCATTAAATTCACTGAGAGATTTGGAGGTACCTGATGCAAATTGCCATACATCTGGTTGATGAGGATACCAAAAGCTGTGATTGGCTCTACTTTATCTGTTTATCTTTTGAGTTTCTAAAAATAGCAGTCAAAATGGTTTAGTTTTGTCTTCATTCTTGGGTACAGAATCTTTAGCAAGTGTTCAAAGAAGTTCAGTATATTTAGAAATGAGTTAGCATTCTTGAATGAAGACCTTTCACTTACCAATAGTTTTAAAAGATACTTCTTTCCCCAGGGATTTAAACTCCTGTATTTATTCATACATCATCACTGTGTATGGCAGTAACACAAAGAACACATATATGTTATTATATGGGAATTCCTCTAGTAGACAAAAACATCATATCCTATAACACAGGATGCCATATCCCCAAACATACTCAACAAGTATATACTTGGCATAATACTTACCTTTCATTTTGGCAGAGGAATAATGAAAAACCACGGTAAACAGGGAAATGGGTGTTTGGGGTTTTAAAATTTGTTATGACACCACTTTTTTCAGCAACAATAAAGTAATATTTTTAAGGCAATTTTAACAAATAACACCAAAAACTTACACGGATAATCTTGACTAATTTTGAATACCTCAAAGCATCTATGGCTCAGATATGCCTCACAATAAAGTGATTGGATGGTTTGCATAGTAGTAATTTTCCATATTTGTCTTTTTCTCCTTGCCTTTGAATAATTTTCTCCTTGGGGTGCAGTAAATTATTGGTAAATATTAAAAAAATAGCAGAAAAACCCCCTTTTTCTCCATTGGAATACCTTGCTTTTGTGTCTAGAGGCAGATTAAAATTCTAGGAAACACATAACTGTGGACCTTATTTCTGCAGGCTTTGTAATTGCAGTGGAACAATTTCCATTCCAAAGAATTTTGATGGATTAGAAGCACTCATATGCATGCCATTGAAATTCCACTGACAAATGCTGGAAATGAATGGAATGTGTTTTAGCAATATTTGTGATGTTATCAACGAACAACTGAGGGGGGTTTTTTAGAGCTTATGGTTCTGACATCAAAAACTTCTGGATAAAACAAGATGTGTCCCTGGCAGTTGAAGTTTTTTGAAAAGTAAGAAAAACAGACATAGGATTCTCCAAGCTTTGATGTATTGTTCCATAATAATCATCATTAAAAGGTGAGTTTATCAAAATATTTTTGTAATGCAACACCATTGGCAATACATATCTAAGCTCTGAAAATGCTGAAATCCCAATTCCATTTAATTTGGAAGTGCCAAAATTCAAGAGGAAATTCTACTAGCACATTCACGTGTGACTGACAGGAAGCAGTGATATAATTGGGGACAGACAGGAAAGACAACTTGTTGAAGTGTTCCTGAAAAATAATCCTGAGATCATATTGAGTTCCTAGGGTCTGCTAATCAAAAGGTTCTTTATTTCAAGTATCAAAAGCAAAGTAAAATATATCCATTATTAACTGCAGATTACAGAAAAAAATATTATCTATCATAACATAATGTAAAAATTAAATAGGGCCGTTGTCTAAAAAATTGTCTTGGAGACAGAAAATGGAAAGTTTTGGCTTTAAACTGAAAATCGCTTATCAGGAATACTAAGCAAGTTTTGTTTTCAGATGATGACAATAAGTGCCGCAATATTCAAATTACAGGCCTTAGGTTCTCACATAAGTTTGGTAATTTTTGTGTTTGGTTACTTGGTTGTTTGGGGTTTTTTAAAGTAGCAGTCTCAGGCCAGTTGAGATGTAAATTCATGGGAATTCTAGAACATCAATGTATCAGTAAGAGATTAATGCAGAAAGGATCAATTTGTTCTTGAAACTCACCAAAGCTAATTATTTCAGTGAATATTCATAGAGTAAATAATAGGAAAGGTGAGAAGAATTATTTTCTAGTTGTCATCTGTTTAAGCTGGAAATCTGTCTAAGGGGGTGATAGCTACCTAAAAGCCCTTTGACAAGAAAGCTGTGTCAAGAAATATCAAAACCCCACTATGCATTAAAATGAGACCTTTCTGATTTTAAATGCATTTAAGAGACCCTTACAGTCTTTTCCTAATTTTACGTAGAGAAATTCGTATTTCTATTCTACACAGTTTGGTAATGTAGGCTCCTGAGTGAGTGATTTGCTATGTTTTTTTTTGTCAAATCTTGTTTTATCACATGCAAGAAAGCTGACAGGGCTGAACTGGATGACTCTGCTAAAAGGTTGTTTATATACCCTTAAGGAAACATCTGGTGTCAGAGATGGCCAATTGCTTTTATTAACTGCCAAGTGTAAGCTTTAAACTGCACCAGGCTGACTGTCCTGGCATGCCCACTATAATCAGATGGCCTTGGAGGTCTTGCTTTCACAGCATTACCTACTACAAAATTGGCAAAAAATCTTCATGACTGTTTCAAGCCAGGATGTCCATTAAGTTGTTATCAGCCAGGGTCAGGAGGAGATTTCTGGATTGCAGGAGGAATCAAGCTTCCAAGTCATGCTTTAGTAACCAGTTTTTCAAACCACCCTCATCCCAGACTGGCTAGGATGTAGACCAACGCTTGCCAGAATCCAAACCTTTGTGCAAGTAGGCAGGTGGAACTCGCTTTCATTACAGGTCACATGAGGGGCAAACTAAGACTTTTTTACCTATTATGCTTCCTGGCAAGCTATGACTTCACTCCTTGCTCAGTTTCAGGCTGCGTGTCACCATTCATGGCTGTAAGTCAGTTCCCATCCCGCTCTGCTGCCTCCACCAACTTCCAACCAGCAATGCTCCCCTGCATTATGTTCCCCCATGTTATGTTCCTTACCCTAATGATTATTCGGTACTATAGTTGGTTTACAACCCACAACACCAGCTGTACAGGGACCATGCTAGTTTTGTGACTGTCAGCCAAGGAAGGCTGCACTGAAGGTAGATGTCTGGAAAAGCATGTGTAATTCTGAAAATAATCTTTAATCTGGGGGTGGGAGAAGTTTGAAATTTTGTATTTAGGCAGGGTACATTATTGATGCTATTCTTCTGCTATCAATGGTATCACTAAAGCAATTATAAAAGCTCAATATATCTTCATAAGAGTCTGTTGTTCTCACTATTGACCAAAAGAGTTGCCTCAGTCCTTAAGGAATGAGGAGGATTATTGACGTTACTCAGTCAGCCTCTTAATTTCTGACAGGTAATTTTATCTTTCAGCAATTTGAAGCTATTAATTTCCTTCACTTGCACACTTACAATCAAGCATATCTATGTTATTATTATAAAGTATTTGACAATAATATTTAAGTAAAAGCTATATATCCTGGGTTTTTTCCACAAAGCTATGCTATCCTTACATAGCACCAACGTACCATATAGAGCCACAGAAGCTTAGGAATTCAAAAAATTTTACATCACCAAGAGCTGATTTAAGTTTTCGTGGATTCAAGCTTTTACTTTTGCTTACAACTGTGACTCGTTTTGGAAGCCTTTTTAATGATCTTCCATGAAGTTGAGAAGAATACAGATAAATCTTTCATTTATCATCCGCACTGTGCAGTTTGTTATAAATGGATAAATTCTTCATATTCTCTACTTGCAGAAATATGATAGAATTGGAACAGTTCAAAAATCCAATAAACATGTTTTCTTCCAGTACTGAAGATCCCAAGTCATCCCTTAAATTTCAGTATCTTATCTGATTTTTCTTTCTCCTTTGAATTTTTAATCTGGAAGATAAAAGTTAAGCACTAGGGTAATTTCTGTGGCCTAAGAGTAAAGAAGCTAAGCGTTTAATCTGTTCAGAGCTGTTTTAACACTTGCCATTAGAATTTTTGGCAAATATTTTCTGGTCTCTCTAAGAATGTTTGTGTTTCTGTTTGAACTACAAAGATGCAGGAGTACTTGAAAAAATACCAGCCAAAGCACAGATTTAGTGATTATGAAGTCACTTGCATACTTTAAAACATGAAGGAATCTAGAATGGATTTAAGGGCTTGAGCTGCACCTCCTACAAAGAATTTTTCCATGGGGGTTCCTGGCACCATCACAGCCATCAGGGTGAAGAATATTCAACAAGAACCATCTCACAAACTACTGCGGGGGTCTGGCCTAGTCTGTGAAATAACTTTTCATTGAAGTGAAAAACAAGGGGCTGCTAAATGTAGAAGACTTCCCGTATCTGCCTTGCTCTCATCCCAAATCGTTTTACACTGCAGTTAAACCCTAACTCTGAGGGCTTGTAAATGCCTTAAGAATTCCTCTGCCTTCCTTTCTGTCTTAGCCTCTAGTTTTATGCTTTACTTTTAGGTAGAATGGTAAACAATTTCATCCATTTATCCTGTTTAATATGTAGGCTTTCATATACACAGTTACTTTTAGACAATATAAATGTGGCTATTGAGCTTGTTTATTGCTACAGTAAAGTCAAATATATGTTTTTAAATATTTTTTGAAGGGGGGAATGTTGACAGGCGTAGGAAAAATAGTGCTACGCATTGTTTCTGTAGCTGCTGCTGTAAATTAATATGTTTATCCTGAACTGAAAAATTAAACTGATCCAATAAAATGAATGGAATTTTTGCCAGAATGAAGTTTAGTGTTATTGTTCCAAGCGAACCCCCTCCTGTTCCATAAGAACTACAGGTCCCAGTCTAACACATCAGTAATTGTCATATAATTTTATATGCTTTTTTCATTTCTTTTGAAACAACTATGCTCTGCTTTGGATCTGGTTAGAGCAATTTTTTATTATTTATTATAGAGCAATCATCTGATCTGTCTTGTGTGGCCACTCACAGGCTGTTCTTGCTTCTTTTTCAGCATTGGTTTTACACAAAGATGAGAGGATGAGAGCAGAGGTTGGATATGGGCATGATGACAGCCACAATCCAGTGTCATTTAGGCAGTGTGATCCTAGTGACTCAGAGCCTGTGGTGGTCCCAGGTGAGGCTGTCCTGCTGCAGAGCCAGGGTTCCGTGAGAGCAGGAGGTGGGAAGACACCTGGCACAGTATGGCTTCTCCCTCCTGCCCTTGCACAAGTATGCAGTTTGGGCACAGAACAGTGCCTCATTACTGCTTCTTTTCTGCTTTTCTGATGTCAAGAGGTCAGGTGAGAGTCAGAATTAGATGTAGTTGCAGGATGAAGACCAGAAAGTGCAAAAGCCTGTTTCTGGTCAATCAATCAATGGCATTGTTGTATGAAATGCCATGTAGGTGCTTGTATGGACATAGACAGAGGAAAGACTCAAGGTTGGACAATGTGAGCAATGGTAATGCAGTGACAGCCATCTGCTCTAAATGTCATTAATGTCTCATTGGGGTAATGAAATCATTATAAAAGTAAAGTGAGTGAGAATCAGATCAGACAGCATAAAGAACAGTCTGCAGCATGAGCTGAGAGTTAAAATCTATATCAAAATGTTCTTTTAACATATCAAAACCTGTAATATCTCCTTCCTTGCATTAAACAGAAATATTTAAAACAAAACATTCCCAGCTACTAGTTTACACCTTCACAGCTGATAAAATGTGATATAATCCCCTCTTCAATAAAGCAATCAAAAAGTGGAAAGTTAAAAAAGACTGTGAAATAAAGTAGACTTTGAGGGTTTACAATATAAACACTAGCCACTGTTGGAACTACAAAGCAATTAAAACCACTCTCTGAGGTGACTTTCTTCCTTCTCTAAGTTCTCTTGCTTTATTTTACACCCAGTTAACTTCCTGTATCTGTTAACTCAGAGCACGTACAGTGCAAATACTTTATTTCTGTGCGGTATAGAAAGTTGTCTATGCTTCAAGGTCCTGTTTGCTTCATTTTGCCCAATATCATAAACTATATTTTTCTTTTTCCTATTGTGTTCCATACTGGTGTTTTGGTAAAGGAGAAACATCTGCTCCCTTCATGCCCTCATCTCACTTGATCCACAGTCTCTGAAGCAGCAGAACAGATTGATGTAAAGTTAGGACAGCAAGAAATGTGGCCTCTTGATATTATTCATGCTTTAGAAATTGCTGTGTACTGCAGTTGCTGGTATTTTGCTTGAGCATTGAGCTATTCACAAACTGTGTTTGGAGAACAATCAATACAGTTTCATGTTAATAAGTAGATAAAATGCATGTACAATTTGTACTAATAAGGCTTTTGAAAATGCTTGTAACAGGGCACCCCTCCTGCAGTGTGTGTAAAAATATTAGAAGTTAGTATAATCTGCAAACTTTCTTTGTATCTAACCATAATCTCTAGAGCACCCAGAGCAACTGAATAGTTCAACAACTGAAAATTAGGCTATGTAGATTGTAGATTGATATCTAACCATGTATCCCACACATGTTCCTTTTTGAATCTTTTGTGTTTAAACTTTGCAACATCTGTTTTAATTTCATATTTTAGTATTGTTATGAAATTTCTTTCCATGGTCACACCTTATCTCTTCAGCCTGTGTCCTTATTTCCTCCAGCATGTCAATTAAGAAGAGGAAATAGCCTGAATATTTTATGTAGTAATAAACTGACATAAAGTGCTCTAAACTAATATATGTTGCTCTAAGTAATTTTTCTTCATCCTTCAGCACTGGAAGTATGCAACTTCATTTGACATTAGGTTTTCACAAGCTCCCTAAATCCAACACAGATGGTAGCTTTTGGAAAAATAGGATCTCTTTATTCTTCCTAGACAGGTCTTAGATTTTTAAGAAATAACATAAGCTAACAGGAACAAATATGGTTCGTAACCGAGTCTAAACAGAGAAATGGTACCTTCTATTCCTCTGGAAAATGTGTTATGGGTGGGAACCACATCCTGTTGAATTCAGTGATATGATACATGCTAAAAGGATCTTTAGCCAGTATAGCTAAAAGTGATAGAAACTGACCCAAAATATTGATACATATAAGACATAATGTTGAATTCCTGAGTTCACCTTTAAAATAACTCATGTTGCTTTGGGAGGGTAATTCTCTTTGTAGCTGCTACATGATCATCAAGCAACCTTAGCACTTGTTTTCAGTGTGTCTGCTTTGACACTTAATTACCTGCTATAATGCCCAGAAATTGCACTTTAACTATGCCCAAATTAAAAATTAATCCTCTTTCTCCTATCCTTATCTTCTGCCTCCTTCCCTGACAAAGGACAAGGAAACATTACTGTAGAAAGCAGTGCCAGAATTTTCAAGATCAAGGGATAATCTCAATGGGGAGCTTAAATGCTAAAAGGTTTGCCAATGATTCAGAAAGTCCCAGATGAAAAGCAATTTTTATAAAGTGAGATATTCACTGGTACAGATTCAAGGATAACACATGAATGTTTTCATAGTCATTGGCCTTATATTCTTGATTTCATTTTCAAGATGGATTGCACCGTGGGCTGAAATGCAGAACACTTTTGAGTTCAGGTGCCTTCACTTCATGATTCTGCACTCATTCAGTATGGATGTATGGTAAAAAGCCAAAACTGAGTCCTTGCATTGAAGGCCAGACTTAACCTGGCCTGCTGTGGTCTTCCAGATGAAATACAACCCGTTATAGACACTCAGGTTTGAATGTAACTCATTTGGCTTTGAGCAAATTCTCAGCATGAATTTCTGCTTTGTGTTTTGTCAGAAGGATGGAGTTCAACTGGACACATTACCTATCTTTGCCTAGATTTGACTTTCCTTAGTGTTTGAGAAAGCAAAGATCATAATTTTTGGAAAGAGAAATGAACTATCTTTACCTTCATTATCTCAAATTAAAATCTGAGAAAAGCTTGAAGACTTCCTATAAATTCCTTTTCTAAGATCGAAAGGCAAAGAAAGGTAGGGAGGAGAGAAGCAATTTAAATGTCCTGCTTGTGGTTTGAGTATCCTTTTCAGTAAAATTTCTTCACTAATGTTTATTTGCAGAGCTTCACACAAGTTTGAGTGCTTGAACCTTAAGCAACCAAATTCATTATTTTTGCATGCATTGCCTTGAAATATTACTGGAGACAGGACTCGAGGAAACAGTATGAAGCTGAGTCAAGGGAGGTTTAGGCTGGATAGCAGGGGAAGGTTTTTCAGACAGAGGGTGGTTGGGCACTGGAACAGGCTCCCCAGGGAAATGGTCACAGTGTCAGCCTAACAGAGTTCAAAAAGTGTTCAGACAGTGTTCTTGTGCACAGCATGTGATTCTTGGACATGGTTCCGTGCGGGGCCAGGAGTTCAAATGATCAAACTCAGCATATTCTGTGATTCAACGATTCTATGAAATGCTATTTATTATCTCCAAATTTAACTCACTTCCTCACTATTCATACCCTTAGCATGTTTTCAGAATATAAGCAGTTCCTTAGAAAAACTTTATTTAATAAAGGAAGTTGCTCTTTTATTTAAAAAGGTCTACATGCAGATTCCCTTCTTCCTCCAACCTTTTTGGACTTGTTTATGCACCTCTGAGATATGGGGCTTATCTCAGCCTAGGGAAAAATATTTTTCTTCAAATGTCTCCTGAACATTTTGACAGAGGATGACCGACACTCTTGGAAAAGAGGGAGCACCTGAAGGGTAAGAATTCTCAGAATTCAGTAGGAAAACTTTTCCCTTAATTCACCACCCACACTTGCACTGCTCCCAAGGTCTGCAGGGATTAAACAGTCAGAGGTTATCCAGAATCCCTTCCAGCAGCATGAAGCCACAGGGGAAACTCCATCCTGTTTTAAGGGAAAAGGGAGTGATAATCTCCAAAGTCAGTCATCGCTTTAGGAGACACTTCAGAGATTCACAGCTGTTGCATTTCTTATGAATACCCTGGAATGCAGATGTAATAGCTAATGGATTAGTGAATCCCTGCGCATCTGGTAATCTAATGCTGGGGTTAGCCCTTCTGGATTGCAGGGAGCACAACTGTGTAGTAAGAAATTGCTCTGAATTTCCTCCCTGTTCAAAACACGATGTATTCAAAACCTGCTAAAATCAAACAGATCTGTGCAGAAAAAGGATGCCTTGGTTGGATCTCAGAGCCATGCCATGGCTTTTCCTCTTTCAAGTTACTTAATGGAAGTTCTCTGTTTTGTCATTGGGTTTTCTTGTCATCCATCCCTGTGACAACTGGTTTTTGTGACCTCTGTTTCTGTTATTTGGGTCCCTTAGTTATGAAAGTAAGAATATTTTCCTTCTGTACTATACTGCCTTTGTCCAGGTGGTGCTTCCAGCACCATGTGTTAAGGCTTTTTCTGTACCTGATTTTATCACATGCTGTTCTGGTCAGTGAAGGCTCTTGCATGATTTCATTGTAAGAGATCACAGATCGACAGATTAGCTGAAACTCACAGAATAATGTCACTCTTTAATTTTACTGGGAGGCTAAAACAGGAAGGGGTTACAAAACCCTAAAGAACACCACATAGCAGCCTGGAGGCTTTGAAAAAGCTTTTCTGAAGATTTTTAATGTCTTATTTAATAATAGACCACCCCCTTCTGAAGAGGAGCTGTACTAGTATTTTCTAAGCTCCATGTAGGAGTGTATCCCAGGACACAAAGACACTAGGGATCCTCTTGTGTGGAACAATGAGAAAACAAATTTAGCAGCCCTGGCTGCTTTACTCTAGACACAGAATAAATAATCCAATGCTGTACATTTTCTTCTATTCCTAGTCCAGTGTGTCCTACTGTGAGAAAACCATGTTATACTAAAAAATTGAGGTAACTGGGGATTCAGCTGAAGTATAATTAAAAAATATCAACTTAGGTCTAGTATGAATAGGTGGAAACAAAATATGTACATATGCACATAAATATATGCATTTTTAGATACATATGAATATGCAAATATAAACTCATACCCTGTGTAAATAGGTTTGTAATTCACTGAAGCCTTATATTTTGAGAGCATTGGGGATTTGCAAGTTATTATTAGGGTATTTTGCAGTGAATGATTTCTCAGCCATAGGTGTTTTGGGCCTGCTTTAAGGGAAGACCCAACTTCACAGGTTCAAATTAAAACAGATACATTTACAGAGAGCTCCTTACAGTCACTTGTATAATACAGGCTTTCCATCAGTCCGATTACGATGTGTTACATATTTTTGTGCTGTGATGAATGCGAGGTTGATAGAATGAAAGGAAATAGCTAAACATCTGTTACATATTTGCATTTCAGGTGTGAGCATGAAAATAAACCTTCATTTTTCATATTTCACCCTGTGTACTGGGCACCCAATTCTCAATATATTATAGACTTCTAGATCTTAAAAGTGTAACTCTGCTATTTCTTCATATTCCAGGTCTGATTGTAATTTTATGCTGCTCTAAATTATGTGTTGTCCATTAAAAGGAAGGGTCTAGATCCTGATCTCATTGTGTGTAATCTGAAGGAAGCCTTGTGGATCAACAGAGCAAGTTTGAATTTTCATAAGTTTCATAAGTAACCAGACCCAGTTCCAACTGCCTGTGTATAAAAAGCTGATATAAATGACATTACAGTCAAGCCCCTGTTATTTGTTCTTTCTTGGGAAAATAATTTATGTTTGCTTTTAAATATGATCAGAAATCTTCTAATAACATTCAGTTATGTTGAGCAATTAGCTGAAGGCTGACAGAATAATCATTGCTTGAAGCACTTCTCAGCTGATACTTACAATTAGTTCTTCCGTTTTTTTGGGTTTTTTTTTACTTCGGGTTCCTCATACGTCCTGTTTCCATGGAGAAATTATGATATGTGTTAGAGTAGACATCAACAACAATAATTAGAGCCCTGAAGACAACACTTCCATTTTGAGAGAAAGAGAAATGAAAAATTATGTGGTCATTAATGAAAAAAAAAAAAATCACAGAACAATGCATTGGTGAGAGACCTTAGGTGAATATCTGGTCCACATTTTCATGGGAAAGGGAAGCTAGGTGAGATTGTCTAGCATCCTCCACAACTGCCTCTTGAAAATCCACAGTGATGATGACTCAACTGGTTCTTGGTGAGGTTGTTCCAATGGAAGTCTTTTCTCATTGTAAAAAATGTCTTTCTTACATCAACAAAAAATCTTCTGGTGCAACTTGTACGTTTTGCCCCTTGTCATCACCATGTCACTCCTCGTGATGTGAGACCATCTGTATTCTTTGTAGCCGCCTTCTCAGTACTGGAACACTGTGATGAGGTCCCTTCTGATCCTTCTCTTCTTCAGGAATAAAAGGCCTAGCTCCNAATAAAAGGCCTAGCTCCTTCTGTCTTTCCTCACAAGGCAGGCTCTGCAGCCCTTTGTTCATTTTTGTGGCCCTCCTTTAGGCTCTCTTGTGTCTTGCTTGACTTGTGAGACCAG
>VYZT01055039.1:0-24033 GCA_013400735.1 Pomatostomus ruficeps | reverse complement strand
ACTAGCCAAAGGTCAAAGAACTAGTTTCCAAATCTACCAGCCCGTTCTTTAGAAGAATTGTCTGGGAAACCTGGATCCTGTATAGTTTGACTAAATAGCTCTTATGGAAAGATAAAAATACAGTTTCCAACTGAAATTATTTTTATTATTGTGCAGCCATATTTATACCTTAAGCCATTACTCCAATGTTTTTCTCCTAGATGTAAATCATTACTTTAGTTTGGATCTGTTTCCTAGCAGGCACTTTAAAACAGTTTTTCCTTTTTCTGAAAGCAAATATAAATATTTCACAAGCAGAAAGATTGAAGGCACATCTACATGTCTGGGTGGATTGTACCCATGTGATTTGCAAAGCTGGTCAGTCCATAAGCTCCATGGCAAGTGAGCACAAGATAAGGCCCTTGCAAGTCAGTCACGCTTCTCAAAGATTGCCATTTATACAATTTGGTTGATTCATTCTTGAATTATTGATAGTTCTTCATATATTTTTGATAAAAGATTATTGATTCAAAATGACGGAAGGTGCCATTTGGAATGGAAATTCTTTTAAGACCAAAAATTTTACATACCATTATTATTGACAAAACTGAATTTGGCACACAGATAAAAGATTATATGGGAAATCCTTGAATGATTTGAAAAACTGAAGCAGTAAAACTTTGCAAAATTGTACATTTTCTTAGGAATTAAATCTATAAGTGTTTGATTAAAAATAGCATATAAATCTGCTCCTTTAAATTCAGAAGAACAGAGATGTCTATGACAGTCTGAATTTTTAACTGCTATACTAATCAGAAAGGAAACTATTCAAGCTTTTTATGCACTACAGTATTATTTTTACTTAGTCAATAGCTACTTGAATGAATGTGAAATGAGTTAAAGTGATTTGGCTGGGATTCAGTAATGCATGGGAAATACTTAAGATGCAGTCAAGAAGGCTGCAATCAAAATTAATCCAAGTAAAATAAATACCCATCCCCATAAGTGGCAGAAAACTTAGTAGAATAGTGAAGAAAAATATGGGTGCAAAAGATTAACAGGGGAGCCTTGCACCAGCTAGTTGTTTTTTATGTACAAGGTGGTGTACTCAGGCTGAGGAATGAAGACTAAAATCTAGCAGCATTTTACAACTGACCTTTGATTCTCTCCACAGAGAACAAAAATAACTCCTCTCCAAATTAAGAATCAGTTTTCTGGAGGACAGAGAACAGGGTGATGGAAGTGAAAATGGTTGATTTCATAGGAGATACAGAATTGTACCAAGAAGATGATTAATTAAATAAAGAAGGTAGTTAAGCGTGTTTCTGAAATATTGCACTAAGGGACAAAGTGAAATGTCAATGTTAGATGTGTAAAACACAGAAAACTTTTGGCAGCAGATAGACAGCATAACCTGGTGAATTTCTGACATTGTTCATAATGTAATGTGAAACTTTTGGGGTTTGAGAAGATTCATCAAGATTTCATTAATTTTTCATTGACCTCTTAAATCCACTCTATCTCCCACCTTGTATCCTATCATTGATATCATGGCAGATTCCAGAGTAAACCCTGCCTTATATGGATTCCAAGTGCCAGAGAAAATGGCTTCTGAGAGTTTGACTGACTGGGAAGAGATGACGGCTCTCGACATTACAGGGAGAGTTAGTACCTGGATGTGAAGCCGGGCATTCTGTGTGGAAAACACTGTGCTATAAAACCAAAACATCATGGTTTGATTTCTGACAGCTGCATAACAATCCAGCAGTTTTTTCCTTTCCCAACCTACCAGCTGTCCAACTAAAAATGGCAGTGATTTATGTTCCCCAAAACCCAGCTGAGTGACAGGCAGTGCAGGAAGGAGTGGCAGAGCCCCACTGGGCACCTCTAGAGCAATGGGAAGGAGAGTGGGCAGATCCCTCTGCAGCGATCGGGGGGATTTCTCTTACCCCAAATCTGAGCTTAACATGCCCAGGCATGGCAGTGAGCTGGCCTGTGATTTTTAGTGACATTAAAGAAGAAATGCACGACCCCAAAGGTATGTATTTCCCTGATTTGTAGCCCAGAGGTAGATGCTATGGTGGATTGTGTATGTTCACCATGCAGCGAGCAATCCGATAGCTCTTTGACACAGTGTGTATGTACATGAGTTTCAGGAGGGTAAAAATATAAACTCACTGGAGTTGCTGATTTCCCCAGGTAATAGAGTTATTCAGAGAATATTAGTTGACAGCTACACCCACTTGCAGTCATCAATTCTGCAAGGGCTGGTATGGAAGTTTAAAATGCCAGTATTCATCTCTTTCTCTCCCCTAAGTCTTCATTATAATGCATCTCACTATTTCTTAGAAACTTAGTCTACTTTTTTGGCAGATGTGACAGGCGGCTGTAACATTGATACCATCAATGCTGTTCATCCGCCTTCTTCTTCATCTTACAATGATTCTTAGCACATATTAATTAAGAGAAATAGGAAAGGTGCAATCAATTTATTTAATGTAGTTAATTAAAAAGAACTTGTGAGCTGCTATCAGATAAAGTTTGGCTTGTGCAATTTGACAAATTTTAATAAAAATCTTTTCTTTTTTTCTTTTTTTCCTTTAAACATAAATGTGTTTCTCAAAGTTTTCTTTCATTAACCAAAATATTTTATGGCATATAGGAGGGAAACTTGAACAAATCTTATTCAGCTTATTAAAATATAAAGACACCCTGTAGATGTAGGACTTACACTTTTCAAAGTTCAGTGTTTAGGCAGGGGCAGGAGCAAGGATGGAGAAAAGGCTTTGAATGTTTTTAAGAACTGGGTTGCCTTTTCCTTAAATTTGCTTACCTATTAGTAGCTATTAGTAACATTTTAAAATATGGTTTGTAAGATAAAATTTTGAAATATTACATACCATATGCACAAGAATGCCACAAGTTAATTGAATCACATATGTAATTTTAAATAATTGAGCTAAGTACAGCTGGAGAGTTCAGTGAGACTCATAATGAAATCCTTAGCATAGTATTTAATTACCTCCTTGTGAGATGCAACAGAAAAATATTTGGCCTTGCAAAGTGATCCAAAGGTCAGGAGATTCAGCCTGCATTAGATCAAAGACAGTGCCAGGCAGATCAAGAAATACAAATAAAATAAGGAGGTAGCTTAGGAAAATGAATGCTTTAGCTGATCTCATGTGGTAGGGCTGGAAGCAGGAGAGAGGCAGTTGCTAATGATGTAAGTGACCATTTCAGGACTTTGCAGTTCACCTGCAAACAAACTGACGCTGGTAAGATATACTTATATCCATCTAAAAGGAAAGGCACCTTGAACTGTGTGTCATAAGAGCTACTCAAAATGTCAGCTCATTTCTGTTAGAAAAAATATTTTGAAAAAGCCTAGGTCCCATTTAAAATACTCTTGTTTTAAAATTTAAGCTTTTTTAATCATTTGAATGGTGAGAATTAAAGTGACACATACCAAAATTTGGAAAAAAATCTTTATTGAATAAATTAATAGGAGAAGACACAAGCAGCAGCAAATCCCCAATGAATGGGCATTATCTCAAATTTAAGGAAAATATTGAGTGCTTGCTGCTTTTTGAAGAGCTGTCATTTTCCCAGGTTCCTACCCATTTGCAGAGTACCATGCTAATCCATCCTATTTGATCACAGACCTTTATTTTCCCAGGTATGAGAACTTTTCAATTCTGTGAGAGATAGCCCATAAACTCCTCAATGTCAGTGAAGGAGCAATGTCTTTGCTGAAGACATGAATCATGGAAACTTCTGAGCTGGAGGGAGCAAGGAACGCTGAATTCCGCTTCTGGCTCTGCACAGGACAACCCCCAAAATCACACCATTTGCCCAAGGGTGTTGTCCTAATACTTCTTGAACTCTGTCATGTTTGGTGCTGTGGCCACTTCCCCAGGGAGTCTGTTCCAGTGCACAACCACCCTTTAGATAAAGAATTATGAATTAACAAATTGTTATCCAGTAGAGATTGTGCATAATGGTACAAATTGGAGGACAATACCTTTTTCACCAAGGAAATATGTCCTGTATCAGGCCTTTTACTCTGCTCATTACCTCCTTTCTACCATGATCTTTGTTCTGCTTATTCCAAGTTTCATGGGGCGTTTGACTCTAGTGCAGTGGGAGTGGGCAGCAGGCCTGAAAGATGACCTTCATAGAAAAGTTAGGAACCAGGATAATCATCAGTTACAGAAAAGTTAGGCATTTTTGAATTTCACTGTTTTAAGCAAGCAAAACTAAGAAAAATAAAATTCTCTCCTATGTAATCCTGCAGATTCATAGAAGGTAAAAATTCTTGTGCTTGTATTTTCCACTGGTGAAGAAAACAAAGGCACTTCTACATTGTTAAATCTCTGCAAGTTTCTCTACCTGCTGACAGCTCAACGGTTCCAAAACATGCACCAGATTTGAAATCACCACAAACAGAATTTCCGTATACTTTTAGAGTACTTAATTCTAAATATATTTTTCATATTAAAATAACAAAGGAAAAATAATGACTGCTTTATGGCACAACACAGAAATTTTCTTCTGTTCATGCCAATTAATTGCACACAGTTTGTATAGAGTGTCAGGAGAGTGATTTAGGAAGGATTTCAGAAACAATTGACTGAAGGCAGAAAATTTATTTAGATTCCCATAAAAATGTACTGTCTATGATAAAGTTGTAACAGAAAACTGAAAACAAATTATGCCATTTTTATAGCAGAAGTAGAACAAAATCATGGACACAGAGAAAAAGAGTTTGACTTTTTGCAGGAAAAAGCATGAGAAATTAATTCAGATAAAGATGTGCGCTAAGTTTTTTAGAAGTGAGAAAATACTCTTTTTTCATTGAATAATGCTGAAAAGTGGAAGGCAAGCAAGAAAAAGGTGAGGGTGGTGAGGTAGAAATTATGAATTCATAAGCATAAGGAAAGGGAAAACAAGATTAAGTGATAGCAGCATTGTTTCCTTATCCAAATTTTTAGATGTGAAATTAATGCTTTTTGGGACCGCAGGACTCTCTTTGTCTATCTATTTACCGAGTTACCAACTCCGCAGTGTTGGAGGAGAGTGGTCAATGGTAATAAAGCGAGGCAGGAACAAAGAAGAGAGAACGGACTCGAGTAGCAGCACCCAGACTTATTCTCGGGGGATGCGAGCTACAAGAAAGATGTGGGGGTGTGGTGATACAGAGTTTTAAGGGGAAAGGAACGGGGTAGTCACAGGGGAAGGGTTTAGGGGTTCTTCAAATCACAGAGTGATGTGGGATAACAGTTCTCCAATGAGTTCTGGACAGAGGTGGAACATATTTGCATTCTCCGATTAGTATAACGGAACGGCAGAAGTTTCTAGCAACTGCTGAATAATAAAGTAATCTGATGAATATTAAAATAACAGAGGTGGAACAGAGTCTTTGACTGACAGGGCTAAAACGTGGCAGTTAGGGGATTTCCCCAAGCTCACTGCCACATGAATTGCTATTGAAATGGATTTTAAAAATATATCCTTACTTTTACTGTGTGCTTATTTCTTATTCAACAAAATGGAAGTTTCTGGAATTATAAGTGCCACCAGTTTCTTTGGAACTGCCTGGTATAACTACATGTGTGTACGTGGGCTCGTGTGGGAGGAAGGTGTTTGCAAGCGTGTGGCTGCTACATTGCCCTGTTGTGTGTACCAGAGCAACTGTGCTGCAATTAGCAGGACTGAGCTGGTTTAAAACAGCTGAAAACATGGTCCATATACACATTGTACAGTTCTGGTGTCTGTAATAACACAAAACTGCTCTAGGCACGTTTTAGCTTAATAAACAAAGCTATGAAAGGAAACGCAGAAGTGCATTGCCATCACAGGCTTGGAGCTACTGAAAGGCTGTTATATTCCTTGCATCATAAATATCTCTCATATACTAAGCTAATCCTTTTGGACTGATGCAATATGGCAAAATAAAAGGACCTTTTTGCATTTCGTTTAAAAACCTTAAATATCATGAAAAAACCCCAGAATTAATGTTTTCTGTTT
This sequence comes from Pomatostomus ruficeps, assembly GCA_013400735.1. Taxonomy (NCBI): domain Eukaryota; kingdom Metazoa; phylum Chordata; class Aves; order Passeriformes; family Timaliidae; genus Pomatostomus; species Pomatostomus ruficeps. The sequence continues at coordinate 18,027 of VYZT01055039.1, read as the reverse complement.
TTAGAGTCAACAAGTGAAATAGGTTTCTTAGAATTTATCCTGCTACTTTATTGCCTTTGGAAGCAATTTGAAAGTGTTGGGTGCATAATAGTCAATAAATCATATGAGGAAAGAAGAAAAGTGTCTTTGTTCTTCAACAAAAATGGTAGAGGCTGTAAAATTATGCCATTTTTAAGGGGAAAAAAAAAAGAGAAAAGAATGCACCAGAAAATAAATAAAATAAATACAGATTTGAGATCTGATAGAGTCAAACTGCAGTAAGGGTAAAGAAGATAAAAATTATTCAAATCTGACTGCAATAAACTGTTGATTTCAGAAACAGACCAAGGTTATATTCGCCACCAAGGTCTTTCCACTTAACTCTTATCTTTACGTTACGTCACTGATGAAATACAGCAGCTCATGCAACAGTCATCAGGAAAGCAACGTTTTAATTGCAAGTAAACGCAAGTATGTTAAATCTAATCTCCAAAGAGCAAACATTTACCAAGAGTTTATGATCACAGATAGACTTGTAGCATAAACAAAGTGTACAGTATCAACTTGTCTATAAATGTACTTGAGTATTTTTTATTTAAAAAGCATTAGACTACTGAATTCAAAGTACAGCACTCTCACAATACAAACCTTCATTGCTCTCCTGCAGTGCTAAAGACCACACACAAAAATGTATTCTTATAAGGGAGAAACATTTGTAAAAATACTTTAGGATTTGAAGACTGTATAGGTCTTTGTAACATTTAAAATAAACCACGTATGTATTTTGAGCTTTTTTTCATTAGAAGTGATCTGTGGTTTGTTGTGTCTGTGTAGATGGCTATATGAATTTCATCCTACTGGAAGAATTAAACAGTTCTTTTGGTCATTCGAATAAGAAACAAAAATTGTATGAAAATTATCTGCTTTTTGAGTTTGTTGAAAATCATATGACAAAATTATTAGTATTTTGAAGATAGATTTCAGTACTGACTATCATGGATCATACCCCAGATGTTATATAGTACCTAACTTGAGAAAAAATGGTCTATAAAAGCAGGCATAAAGAGGATTAAATAGTATATTTTTAAAAAGCTGGGCTTAAATGTCTCGTACAATCATAAAATCAACACAAAATGACAGGAATTTGTCTTTCTGCATTTAAAATATTTGCAATAGAAGAAGCTCTTGAGACAGCAGAAACTGTATTTATCCCTAATAATGACCTCAAAGGATAATCATATATTTTGGAAAAGAAAATTAGTTTTATAAACCCTACTGATCTACAGAATAATATTGCAAATGTGCTGTCAGAGGAAAAAGATGGAGAATTTAAGAACTTAAGGGTAACTGCTATAATGTAGTTCAGTGCTTTTTCTGAACATTTCAGGTAAATTCTTCTTCAAGAATGGAAAATGACAATTAAAAAGTTGCAGTTTTTTCTTTGGAAAAAAGACTAAATCCTTATCAAGCTGCTATAATTAAGGCTATCACCACACTTAAATCTTTCTAATGCAATATGACATTTGAGGATGGAGGATAGATGGCTCAGGATCCTATTATGGTGTTGTAAGGAAATAACCTAAAATACTAAATTAAATGAATACCAGATATTTGGTAATTGATGTAAGGAAAACACTCTGTCCTAAACTTGAGAACATAAGCTTATGTGTCCTCACTGAACTCAGCAAGATACGCAGAATAACATTATTTATGTGGCCTCTTTTTCCTTGATCCTTGAACCTACAGACCAATCATGGATGAGAATAAGTAGGTTTGAGAAGGAAACAGGTATAATTTACATTTTGTTTTCTCCATCTGCATGCCTATCATTACTAGTTTTCTTTCTCATTGGACTGAGATTTTCCTTAATGCTAAAAAAAGCTAAAATTCAGGTACAGTGAGTAAAAAACAACTCTAACAGCTTTTAACATCCATTCTCAATATACAGAGATACATCAAAACAGTTGATACTAATTTACATGCTAAAAAAAAAAAAGAGAGGTTTTAAAAATAAACTATTCCAAAGTAACAGCATCAGAAAGAGAATTTCCCTCTCCATTGGATGCATTATACAATCACTATGCTGAACTCTGCTCCTTTCACTCAAAAGAGCAGAAGACCTATTATTTTCAAACTTTCCTTTCAATGCCACGTCCACTCCTTGGGACAGATTGGTGAGAAGGAAGAATGTCTCAAGTTCTACTCCTCCATGATTACAGTGGCTGTTCTCCCTTCAGCACGATGCAGCTCCAGCCACCTCTCCAAAAAAGCCTTCAGTACAGGAGCTGGTGATGTTTTGTACAACTAAGCCCACAATCATTGTGTGATCCAGTGAATGGCTGTGTCCGCAGTTTTGTTAGACCATGGGAGTTCTCTGACACAGAAACAGGACTAAAAGCCTGGCAAACAAGGCCTTTTTTCCATTTTGAAAACAAATTGATGTTTGAGATCCATGTCTTTCAACCACGGGCAGTCAAACTTCAAAGACCACACTGTTACACCCACATCTTTTGCACACATATTGTTAAAAGAGTCAAAAACACCTGCCAGTTTCTTCATGTTTGCCTCATCAGATTACCTGCTTCTAGTGATGAAAAAGGGGGTAATACCCAGCTTAAGTTTGTTAGGAAATAGAGGCAAGACACAGGCATGGCTAGTAATATTGCTGCTGTAGATAATGTGAGTTCTAGAACCTATTATGCAAGACTCCAGGTTGTGCTCATAACCCAGAAATGGATTTTAGGAAAAGGAAATCAATAATAAATATGTCAGGATCTCAGGACCTACGGCTTTGCTGTGGGGTAATATTTTCATGATGATGTTCTCATAGTCAAGAAACTGTGTTATTACACAATATGTAGTTATCATAATTGAGGAGATGTCTTTTGTTACACAATCTGTTGACTGTCCTGACTCAATACCTGTGAGAGAGAGAGTTAATTTTTCGCGTTGGCTCCTTCCACAATGAATTACTCTGAGCAGCAAGGAAAGGGACAGTGAGATTTCTGCTTCTGTCTGAATTACTGCAAGCTACATATCTAAGCTAAAAATCCTGTCTGTTCTTACTTTACCTATCCCTAGATAAGATTCCTGTTCCCTCTCATTCAGATTGCTGCTGCCTTCAGGAAATTGCTGTACCTTGTCTGTGCAACCAGGCAGTCATGCTGGTCAGCTGGCAAGAACAAATACAGGCTAAACAGACCCTGGTGACATCAGGGGTTTTCAGCAAGCTTCATTACTGCTAGACCGTATTTTCCTGCATCGTTAGTCACTTGAAGCACTTCAGGCAGTGATTCAGTGGAGCTGGCTCTGAGCTGGTGTCCCGGGCCAGCTGCCGGCGTGGGATTCGCCAGAAGCACTGCCAGCACCGAGGCACCAGGCAGTCTGCTGGGGCTGCACACCAAGGGTGGCAGTGGTTGCAGCACTGAATCCGTCATCCTTCTCTGTCAAGCGCTGTCACTTAAACCACACAAACTCCCAGATGATGAAAACCAGACTGCGTTGTGTCTGTCGCTACTCTTTATCTCCACCTGCTGGGGTTATTCCAAACACTCCCAACTCCAACCCCTTTCCCAGACGTGGAAGTACAAAAGCCATAGCCATGATAAGCAAATCCTAGCGATGATTATAACGACGCTTAACTAGAGATGCATAGAAAATTGTGGATATGGGAAAAAAAATTGAAATGTTAGAATGTTGCAGATGGACTTTTCCTGAGCCAATATATTGTCTTGCACTTTGAAAGGAGCTTTCACTTCTATCTTTCTGTTGCTATGTTACAAAGTAATAGAAATTATTAGGATTTTTAAGATGAAGAACCCCAGTCAAAGAAAAACGGTCCCAAAAGGCAGATTTATTTTTTTGTGTTTGAGAGGGATGCCACTTTCTGTTAGAACATTAAAGTACAACTTTCTGTTAGAACATTGAAGTACAACTTTCTGTTCTACTTTAGCACTGCTAATTTTCTCTTTAAATGATAAAATATTACATTAATTTATAGAGATTTACAACATCTAAAAACAAATAGCGGAATGATAAAACCATGGAATGATTTGGGTTGGGACTGACCTTAAAGATAATTTAATTCCAACCCCCCTGCCATGGGCAGGGATACCTTCCACTAGCTCAAAGCTCCATCCAGCCTGGCCTTGAACATTTCCAATGTTCCTTGAACAATTGATGGGGTGTCAACAACTTCTCTGGGCAATGATATCTTAAGAAAATAATATGTTTAAAAACAATATTTTCCTAACAATATGTTAAGAAAAACTGAAATTTTTGTCTGTGTTTAAGCAGATCTCAAAGCTTGGATAACTGGATATACAGGAGTGTCTGTATTGCTATTTAAAAATAAGTAGGAAAAAGACTTTAATTCATTAATAGGGTTTCTTATTATGAAACTTGGTGTGAAGAAAAAGTAAATGGAAAGAATAAATTTTTCTCATAGTCTGACAGTGAGATATCTGTGGTTTATTTATCTCTTGTAGAAAAGTGAGTTCCATCGCATAAGCTCAGTGCTTTTGAATTTTCCATCCCCTCTGCTCATACATTTTTTAGAACACAGTTCTATCATCACAGTAGAAGATACCTGCTATGAAACATGATGGTCATAAAAGGAGAAGGGCTCTCATGACTTGGCACTTGTTGATTCTGCCAGCTGTTGGGGTACTTGTGGTGACACACTCAGAATTATGATCGGGGATGTAGATATCTTCAGAGCTGAAAAAATGATGGCACGACTAAATGTATGGATTTCCAAAGTCTGGCAACATTGCAAAACAAGTATCCTGAATAACCTCTTTTAGTCATGTAAATAGATTTGGGTACATATGGTCTAAATCCCACAGGAAGTGACCTGAGTTGGCTCCAAGATGTGGAATGCTGATATTGTTTTGGGGTTTGGGTTTTTTTTGTTTTTTCTTTTGAGAGGGGGAGGGGTTTGGGGGGTTTGTTTGTTTGGGATTTTTTGTTTGTTTTTTTGTTTTGGGGTTTTTTGTTTATTTGTGTTTTTTGGTTGTTTTGCTTTTTTTTTTTTTTAATCTTGCTTAATAGGAGAGATGTCAGTGAACCTGATGAAATACAAGCAGTTTGCCCAGGGTCAGAACTATGACTTTGGTATGGAAACACAGAAAGCTGTTATTATCAATGGTTAAGATACCAACATCAATGAAGGGATCATGAAGACAGATTTTTAAGGAAGAAAGTAGGAAAATTTTGTGAATTTTTTCATCTTGTCAAAAAGCACAAGAAACCTTGGATAGCTGAGAGACTAGAGATTAACAGAAAGTGGAAAATACTGTTTTCTCCAGCGTCACAGTTTGGACTAACTCAGAAACTAGGGTCCAGGACAGCTTATCAAAATTTTTTGTCCCGGGATCTGAATCTGTAGTGAATTAAACTCTTTAGAGAACAAGTTCAGCTAATACAGAATAAATTATATCAATCAATCAATTTTCTGTGATCAGGAGATAAAAATTATACTGTAGCATTTATGTATGAGATATGCAGATGTATTTTTCATGACACATTCATACACCACAGAAAATTTCGTTTTGTTATGATGTATCATTTTAAAACCAGAATCTGTAATGTGATGCTACAGAAATTCTATTAACTCAGATGTATTCACAGCTGTACAATGACTTGGAATCTTCAGAAAGAAATGTTTAAATAAGTGCAAAATTTTCCATTGAAACCACTTTATCCTATATAAAATACACTCCTAATGATATAAAAATATTTCAATCTATAGATATTTAGAATTTCTAATAAACCCTGACGTTATAAGCTACTTTTATGGGGCATTATAAGGTACATACATTGTTTAGAAAACTTTACCAACTGCTGTAGGAGTGCTAGGATTATTATTAGCTTAAACATATGGCCTCTGCTGTTTAGGCCTTCTTTTTTACAAAGTCAGATCCTCAATGTGTTAATCTTGCCCATAACTGAAAATGGACTAACAAAATCTGCTATTATTTGAATAAAAATTGGAGGATGGGTTGACTTTCTTGAACTTAGGCCTTCCTTTATTTAATTTTTGTGATGTTTCATGCCTGGTCTCCATTTGTCACTCCTGAGTCCTTGTTGTGTTCCTGATATGTTGTGTCCTTCCTATAAGATCAGATCCTACAGATGATTCAGAGTCTCTCATATAGCTCTGGTGCTCATGTTTAGGCAGCTGAAGTCACTGCTGTGTGCATTGCTAGGCCTTTTTTTTAAGGAGGATTCAGTTTAATACAGCTGCACTTGGGGCATTATTTGTAATCTTAATTTGTACAGTCCACAGGGATTAGTAATCTGTTCAGTTACCTCGAAATAATCACCTAATGTCAGCATGAAATGCTTCAGGATCTCTCACCTGATTTCCCTGTTTTGCTCTAGAAGAACACAGGTTTTCCATGAGTCTTATCTTTTGATCTTCCATGGATATCTTGGGTTCTCCAGAGCATCTCCAATTACACAAGAAAGAAAGAAAGAAAGAAAGAAAGAAAGAAAGAANAAGAAAGAAAGAAAGAAAGAAAGAAAGAAAGAAAGAAAGAAAGAAAGAAAGAAAGAAAGAAAGAAAGAAAGAAAGAAAGAAAGAAAGAAAAAGAAAGAAAGGAAGAAAAAGAAAGAGGAAGAAAGGAAAAGATGGAAACTGCAGGCTTCTAAGTGTGCTAAACATGTCCCCACACAGGCACATGTGCATGTATGAATATGCATGTGTGTGTGTGTATGTGTGTTGTGTGAGTGTTTGAAGTCACCATTAATACAGGAATGCATTTACTGTTTAGAAACAGAAATAAACACTGTCAGATCATTCAGGATGTGTGAAAGCACTAACCCTGTGTTTGTGCCCTGGAGCTATTTATTTTGTCTTTATCCTAAGCTCTTTGTTGAACAAATGTCTTCTGCTTCCACAAGGAACTAAAAACCACTTAGCTAACTGAGATCTAAAACATTTGTGTTTTTATCTGCACTGTGTTTTTTAGAAGCATTTTAGTGACAGGAATAAGTTTATCACTTGCTACTCATACTATAGGGCTCATTAATGTTCAGGATTAGCAATTTTTTTCATTATAAGTTAAATGCATTGGTATTGAGAAGAAATGGAAGTTTGTTTGGATAATTGTGCAGATTACAACTAATAAGAACATCGGGAATGTCATGAACATGATAGATACTGGCTAAAACTAAGATTTGTGGTATTTGAACAGAAATGAGAGTAACTTTGCTGAAAAGTAACCCAGAAAAGGCAGATACAGAAAGACATACAGGTATATCCTGTCCTTCAACTATGCACATACACAAACTTACAAGAGGGAGGCTCTGCTGTCCCATCTATGTACAGGTAATATTGACACAATTTCTTCCACCCTTTAATGCAGACCAAGTAACCTTCCAAAAAAAACAGAAAAAAATTATGATATTTTGGGTCAATATGTGACAAATGGAAATCGCATGCAGCTTATCAATGTTCCTTTCTTTCCTTTATCAATTATAGGCAATTATTCTTTTCAGTTATTATATTATTGTCTTTACTTCCTTGCTTTGCTACAGTGCAGTCTTGCTGTAGGTGTCAAAGGTGGCAGGTACATGAGGAAGGTAGTGAGGAAGCAGTAAAGCTGAGATGGTATCCCTTGTTAAAGCACAGTTATACTTGAAGAAAAAAAGGAACCTACAAGATCGATTTAAGAGGTGCTGAGAACTAAAACTTATGTCTCTGCTGATAATCATGGGCTTTACAGAGAGATGCTGATTTTATGGCAGAGTAAATTCTCTATCCCTTTGCCTCTCCTTGCCATGTTCCACAGGATGATTTTCTTTCTCTTTTCCCTAGGCTGAAAGAACCTCACCATCTCTCTGCCTCTCCTCTGCCTTCCCCTAATTACATCTGCTCTACTCCACAGTCACCAACTATCTTTTCTTTCAAAGTTGATCTAATTGATACGTATCTAACTAAACTCTGAGTCATTGGTCTCTACTAGTATCTAGTTTTTAAAGTTCTTTTAGACCTAAAAAAGGGCCTGTGTGCCTGAAAGTGTGTCTAATTTCTCCAGCCACACCAGGTGGTAGAATAAAAGGTACTGTGTCTGCCTGCAGACCTTGCCTTGCTTTGTTAGAGGCCTCCTATGGAGCACCAGTGTGAGTTCAGAATTCCCTCTACTTGAACCTGAAGTGCTGGGGAGCAATTTTTTGACAAAGCATTATGACTCATTAGTGACTCAGAAACTGAGCTGGCTCAGGCAATCCCTGGGGGATTTATATCAAGGCATTCAATATGATTGATTCCCCTAGTACTGAAAGCAAGAAGTTCCTCAAGGTACCTGTCTGCCCCAAGAATGGCTTAAATTGTCATCCCATAGGGCTCTGTGCTGGCTCTCTTGTTTGAGGTAGTTGGTGTCCCCTTAAATCACAACTTCTTCCTACTTTCAAGTTGTTTTTGAGATATGGAAACTGCAGAGAGCATAGCAAATAGCAGCAATAAAATCTAAGACTGAAATTGCTCTCAAAAGTAAACCAGTTACTGTTCTTTGGGACCTAATGTAGAACCTCTTAAGAAAAAGAAAGGAAAGTGGTAAGGAATTTATAGTAAAAATAAAATAAATTGAGGACTGCATAATACTCTTGATCTTCTTTCCTTAGCTTTAAAGAACAGAATAGTTGTCAGAGCCTAAATATTTTTCATTTTCTTTTAGGAGCTATCTGAATATGGTAGCTTATTTAGGAAAGTACTTATTTAGCAGGGAAAGAAAACTGAACAACTAGCTATAAAACAGGGGGAACAGTTCTACTTGCCTTAGTAATGACCTTTTTTAGCTTGTTAGTACTGAAGAAAAAAACATGCATATGTGCATTAAGTAGAATAATACTCCTTCATTCCTACTTAGAGGGACAATTATTAGTCTGGAGGCCTAATCTGCAGGTTTTGAGTTTCCACCATGTTTAGAACACAACTACTGCAGACTGACTGCAGGTCTAGGGCCTCTTGTGAATCCTCTCATTCCTCATAAACTGGCTGTGGTTTGTCTGTCCTGTAAATTTAACCTGAGTGTGTTCCTGAATAATGTAGAAACAGAAATACTGCTAAATAAGTTCTAAAGGACCTGACAAAAGAAAAGAAACACAATCACCATTTCACAATTTCATTCCCCCTATAAACTCCACCTCTGTAATATTTAGGCTGACTTTTCTGAAAGACTTTTGCCAAGGGATAATACAGATAGTTGAAAGGGTTTTGAACACAGAATTTCTTCTCTTCTTTTGCAAACAGCAAGTGGAGCTATAGCTAGATTAATTTTAAAATAGATGATTGTCAATTGTCTGTACAGATATATATATTTTATGCATTTATCCACACAAGGAGAAAATATGAATAAAATACATAAGCCTTCATAAGGCTCAATATATGTTGGACAGCCAGTGAATGATGATCAGTCTTATGAAAGTACAGATATATGTGGGTCTTGCTGCAGCTTTAGCAACATGTAGGCACCAAGGTTTTCATCACAGTCCAAGATCAGTCTGAGAGCTAGCTGAGACTAAAGCTATAGCAGAAAAAGATAAAATAATGATTTGTTGAAATCATTGACAAAACCAACACTGCTTTCAACACAACTATCACCTATTTTCTTCTTATATTTTTTATTGCTGTTCCTTTTTGAAATAAATATTAATTCAGAAAATTATAATAAAAAGATTTGCATTTTTTCATGCAGTAAAAATTATACAAAAAATTTTTTCTCACCCAAGGTTAACTTCATTGTGTTGGTCTTATGCCTTGTTTTTAGTTGCCCATGTTCTCATTCTAAGGTGCTCCTTTTAGGAGGCTGCCTGTGTTTCTCTTCACTGCATCACTGCCCTAACTCCCCCTGACAAAATTAAATTGATGTTCCAGGTGCTCAAAACTCCATTGAAAGCACACATTTTAATTCCTTGTCACCTCTAAAAATCAGATACTAAATTTAATTTTGGCAAAGTCAGCCAGGAATAAGCAAAACAAAATAAAAAAATGCTATAAGATAATGAAGATTCAAACAATATTCTTTGAAGACTGAGATGCCTGAAAATGTGGTTCTCCTCCATCCATGCATGTCTGTGTTAATGAACTAAATGAGGCCAGGGCAAGAAATTGAGTATTTTCATGCTTCACAGTGTTTAAATATCCATATTTCTTTGGCATGGTTTTGGTTAGGCTCATTAGCACTATCTCAGACAACGGCTGGGTAAGGATAAGGGGCCAGCATTCCCTGAGGACAAACCACTGAAATCATCCAGTTCTGGGGTGTGTCACAGCTAGAGGCACATAGCCTTTGCCAATAAACCCATTGACCGGGAGGCACGAGAGCCTCCTGCCCGAGGGAGCCCAGCTGAGCAGGACAGGTTCACCCATGGCAGCAGCTCTCACTCCCCCTAGGAGCAGCCCGGTAGGAGGGGGTTTATCCATGAGATCCTTTAAGGCCTCGGCAGCCAAAGAAGGTTTGAGTGTAATTTCCTGTCTGTCAGGATACTACCCAAACCATTAAGGGAAGGATTTTGAGAAAACGAGGGTTTGAATTTTTTTTCCTGTTCAATCCATACACTCGGGTAGTCAAGAACAGGAATTCATGGGCTGTAGAACTGAGACTCCTGCTTGTTGGCTAGGGAAAATCAAAAGAGTACTCTGCCCACTTTGTTCTTGCCCTACTCTTCTTCAATGCACTGCACTATATCTCCTATCCACCTCCTGAAATTTCCTTATAACCTTGAAATGAAGTCTGTAGAGGGTTATTTTAATATAGAGCACAGAAGACAAAATGAAATGTATAGAAAATATATACAGTTGTACTTTTCTGCAAACCCATACATGGCTGGTCATTTGATTTTTGCTGTTAGCAGCTGGTTTATTTTCTGTATGTGTGGTACCATCCTGCCTTGCGTGCTGGGTTGCAGTGTTGTCTCTCTGCAACACAGGTTACTTTGTCACAGAGAAACAATGCAAAAATGGATTAATATGATATTGTGTTAAAAATGTCCTGAAGATGTGCATAGTGAGAACTCCTAGGAGGGTGGGGAGGGGAAAAATAAAATCACACACTTTCACAGACTTGTGGAGTCTGCAGCTTCTGGCTCAGGGTTTATTTCTTAAACAAATCTGCAATAATAATTTCCATTCTGAATGCATTCCCAAAGCAATGTACTTGTTGGCATCATTTCAATATGCATTGAACACTGATGTTTAATTAATATTTTATTAATTTTTGATTCTTAAAACCAGAACCTGGAAGATTATTTTATTGTGGTAGCTGTAGAAAATGTTACTCATGTCTGAGTTTCTGAGGTCATATGGTACACACTCAGACACCATAGTGACCTGTAATTTTGGAATGTAGAAATGAACTGTGTCTTTATTTCACAAATGGTAAATGGTGAGAAAGTTTACAAAAGTGATCCAAAAAGATATAATCATCAATACGGACAGAGGAATGGAGAGGGGAGGGCAGTTACTCACCCAAATCCGATCAAAGAGCATAGTATTGAAGAGAGTTTAGACTACAGTGATTGTGTAAATGGATTGCCATGATATGCCATAACCTGCTGTAAGAGTGTTTAATTTCCTTCTATGAAATGGATGGCCTTCTTTTTCCAACTGCTACCTAATTTCTGGTTTCAATATATGTATAGCATCTGTACACTTAATCAGCCTAGTTCACCATGTATTGCTGTCTCATTATTAATACAGCTAGTATTCCTTTCTATTTCGTTAGCCCAGGATTTTGATGCTGTTCAGATCAAGGTTGGTCATGCAAACTGGAAATATATTGACTTATTTATAGATGCAGCAAATAATAAAGAGTAACAGAACCTGATGAGACTGAAGAAGCTAAATTAGTATAATTATACCTGTGTAATATTTGTATTGCTGTAATTGATGTTACACATGTCTAAATTTTAATCCAGCAACAATTTCTCTTTTTGGATGTACAGGCAAAGAAGATTTCATCTTTTTGACTGAGAATTAAACCTTCTTATATAATAATATCTAATGTATGTGAAGTTATGAAGAAAAGCCAAAAGAAACGCTGCAATGTAACTCTGGAAAAGTAATAAAATGACAATCTAATCCTAAAACGTTTTCTATAAATTAGGAATGATATTTTATGTGTATATATATATATATGTATATATATATATATATAAAAATAAATAATTTTTTTAAAGTGTGTTTTCAATATGGAAACATTATTTCAAGATGGTTCCAGTTTTCAGCAAATAGCAATTTTTTTCCCATGCTCCCTCCTCCTAGTAAAATTCTGCTTCTCAGATTTTGCATGGCATAAATAATAAACTACCTACTGCTCTTGTAGTCATTTGCAACACACACACACACTTAAGGAAGTCTTGAACTTGTGACTTGTATATGTGCTACCACAGAGTAAGTTCTACAGTGCATTTAAATGACTTGCCTTACTCTTATATAGGTACTCTTTAGATTCTCCTACCCAAAAGCATTGGGTGCAGAGTTACTCTTCAGGGGTTTTTTTCCTGCCACTGACAAGGCAAGAAAATAATGTTTCAAAATACTAAAAATTGAACAGTTTGACTTATTCAAGTCCACTGAAAAAAGGAGAAAGATGGTTTTTATGTATAGGCCTTCACCACAGAAGTGTTTCTCCTTATTCCTGTGATCTTTCTGCTGAATTTCACTGATTTTGAACTCTGAATGCTGTTTTGCTTTCAATGTGAGAAAATTTGAACAGTTGGACTTGATTTTAGCACAAACCCCAAGTTTAAAATCAAACATTTGTACAGTGTTATCTTTGCTGTCAACTGTCAGGCAAACTGGCATGATGTTACACACTGGGCTTTACACATTCACTGCAAAAATCACTATTTCCTCTACTTTGTAGAAAAGGGAAGAAATTCACTCTTCTATAAACAAAAGCTGGGTTTTGCAGTGCCAAACCCAGAATTAGCAGGGGCTAGAACACAGCCAGGTTATAAGAAATTATTTTTTCAGTAGTTTTTTAAAGCCAATTAAATAAATGTGTTTAGATATTTTCATGAATCTGTGATATTCTTTGTTAACAATTTGCACTCTGAGCTTATTAGGAAAGATTCAGATTAGGGAATATATTTTATCTGCCCAGCAAATTGAACAGAACTGCTGAGCAGCACTCTCAGAAGTGAAAATAGTGAGCTCTGACACTTTATTAAATTATTTTGCTTCCTACTCCTTGTTTTAATAAGCAAACCTTGTCCAGCATAACTCAGGTTACATAGACTGGGATTCTCAAATATTTTCACAGGACTGCAGGGAGAAAGAGAATTCAATTTTTTGATGATGTTCCAGATACCAGAGAAGATTAGAACATGAGGAAGAGTGCTGGAATGGAAAACTAATTTGATGGCATTACAGCAGTTTTGAAGAAGAGGTTAGGGGAAAAGTGCATTAATTTTGAAAATAAAGCCTTCCTTCACGAGTTAAATAATGCCTTGTCCTACTTTTGCCTTCATATATAAGTTATAAATTGACTTTGACTGCTATGTAATTTTTAGGGTTAGAGGAATTTTTTTCTGCTCCCCATTCTAATATTTCCTAACAAAATACCAAGAAAATTAGACTCATCACTGTTGTAAATTTGATAGTTTTAATGAGGAAATATTTCTTGATTCTGAGCTCTAATTGGAGAAAATTGCATTTTTATATATGGTGAAACACTGAAACAGGTTTCCTGGAGAGCTGGTGGATGCCCCATCCCTGGAAACATCCAAGGTCAGGTTGGACTGGGCTCTGAGCAAGCTGACCTAGTTAGAGAAGCCTGTGGTCATTGCAGAGGGAATTGGACAAGTTGACCTTTAAGGGTCTCTTCCAACCCAACCTATTCTGTGATTCTATGACATTTTTTTATTGTCATGTACTGTATTTCTTCATGGTAGCCTAATTTGCCTGCCCTCAAAAATTACCCCTAAAATTTACAATTGAGGATGATTTGCCAGATATACATCTTGCTCTAAATGCTGTGCTTTGAAAAATGTGCAGGACTTCTGGTGTGCTGGTCACCACAATTCCTCTGGTTATAAAGGGTGTTTGTTGAGGGGTTTTATGAAGTGTTTTACAATATATGAATATCAAGACTTTTTTTTTTTTAGGAAAAAACGGGTTAATTTACTTGAAAAGGAATATTTGTTACAATGTTTAGAAAAATAAATAGCAATATTGGTTTTGGAGAAAAAACCTATGTTATTTTGCTTATATTTGCTTTCTTTATATGTATGGTTAGGACATCTACAGGAAACCACTGGTGTGCTCTGTGTAAAGCAAAGATACGGCTTTGGTTCATAGGATTCCTGATTAGGAATTCATAGAGGGGTACTAAAATCTTAGTATCCTGGGCCTTAGAGATACAATCAGCAAAATAATTTTTGCCTTCTTCAAATGTGGAAAAAACTCCCAATTATTATTACTATTGATGCATTCATTTTCTGAGGGTAAATTACCTGTCATCATTGCTATTAATCCAATACACATATCTATATTTAACTGTAGCTAAGATCCTATAAGATCTCAAGATTTATGTCATTTCACTCCTTTAAGAAAAATGTAAATCCCTTTTTACATATTACCTCAGTCTTCCTGGTATTGGAATACAACACTTCCTAGCACAAGCAACTCATTATTGTCATCTGCCAGAAAAAAAACCCAAAACCAAACCAAACAACAAAAGCAAAATTTTGGCAACAGCAGCAGCAGCTGGAAGGGGAGCTAAAAATAAGTTTATCAGTGCATAAATAAATGGCCTACACACAGAGACTGTGCTGATAGTGATGACAAAACTCTACCTTAGATAATGAATATTTAACCAGTTTTGTACCACTTAAAATTGTTTCATTCTTATTTGGGCCTTTTTTAGCTCTAATAAATGCTTTAAGGTACTTATAGAGTTCAAGGTGTGGGCAAACACATGACGTTCTGTTTTGTTCTCTATCCTTTTTTTTAGCATTTTTCTTTTGAGTACTACATAGATATTTTTGTGGGTTGATCTATCACACAGACAGGTTTTACTCCTGAATTGTTATGGTCTGCTTAGAAACAACAATTTTATATTGCAGCTGCAATTTTAATTTTTTATGTGCATCATTTCCTGTTTATTTGAATTGCACTTCATCTGTAACTTAAATGCCCAGTATATGGTTTTCTTCATAGTCTGCCCTCATTCTTACTATCCGTAATACCTACTTGGTGTTATCAGAAAACTGTAATTTTGCTAATTTTTCCAGACCTTCAGAACCTTCAGAAATATGGTCAATAGCAAACTGATTGTGGCCTTTCACTTCAAGGGCAAAAAATAGCCATTCATTCCCAACTTCTGATTCCTACCTTTAAATCATTCTGTAGTGGTGGTATTGTTCAGTCATGTTCTTGTTTGTTCTTGTTGTCTTTTGTCACTCTTTTATGAAAGTGTGCCTGCAGAGTATGTTTCAGTGCAGTGCAGAACTTCCTAAATTGTTCTGATTTCTCCTATGGAGTTGAAATAGGTCATGCTGAGTTTAAGTTTTACAATGTTAAAAACATTAACATTATGCTCTATTACAGTTTTTCTATTGTCATACAGCTCTAAAGCTCTTCACAATGGAAGCTTTCTTTGTGTCTGTTTTGTCACAGGGAATCTTAAAAATGACCAAAATGGAAATGGCAGGAAATCCTAATGCTGGCTTTTGCTTTCCCCAGTTTAGAGTATTTTCTAGTTTAGGACTATTTAATTCCTGTTTCAGCTCCTTAAAGTCTCCCATTCACCCACTGCCCCAGAATTCTGGTGTAGATCCTGTGTCAGACTGAATCCAGCTCCCTCCTCTGTATGTCCCCCCCGTTGCTGAACCAGGCTGGGTTTGCTCAGCTGGAGTGGTGACAGCAGGGCAAGGACACCTTGTTTTATGGCCACTTGACCTCCCCTGTCCATATTTGCAAAACCAGAAAAGTGCAGAAAGAAATCAACTTCTGTCTTTGTAAATTACTGTACAGGATAAGAAGCTGGATAATTCCTTCTTCCACACCTTTTTCTACAGTTCCTTGCTGCTGTTCTCCTTTTCCACATCTCCTTCTCAGCCCAGTCACTTTTATTTCCACAATACCAGTTTTGTGTTTATCTTCCCTCTGCATTCCTATATTTTTTTTAAAAAAACCTTTTTTAAATTAAGTTAACACACAGAGCTTCCCCAAAGCTGCTTTGCTTACTTAATTTCTATGTTTTTTTTCCCTTTTTTGTGTTTATAGATGTCAGCACCTCTGCAGCAGTCTGTCTTTTGGCACACTTTTGTGTCTTGTGCTCTAAGGAAGAGGGGTGCTGAATGACTCCCCTATTACCAAGAATAATATGAGAAGTTATTATGTATGACCACATTGGCTGATAATTTAGCTGTCTGGGGAGTTAGAAAGGAAAAAGCCAATTTGACATTATAGTAAAAAGAAAATTAATTTCAAGATTCCAGAATGGATTAAAGTCTGGAAAATCAATTTACTTGGATTAGAAGTAATTGTTGTGAACATGTATTTCTTAGAGGAAACCTTTGTTTACTTTTGACTAATGAGTTTCATACTTCATTAAAACTTCATTATGGTTATTTTTTAAAGAGTGATTAGAAATTCCTGGCTAAAGAAAAACATATCAGGCCAGAAAATATGCAGCAATATCTACAAAGGCGCTAAGCTACTATTCCAGCCCCTCACTGAAATTAGAGCTGACAATTAGATTCTGCTCCGATAGGAGCCACTTGAAATTGGAGACAGCCCGGGGTACATTGCCCTCTGACAGTGTTACTTTTGCAGACAAAGATGGGAATTTGGTCTGCAAGTGAATCAAGAATCCTTATGAACATAGACTGATATATGATTACTCTGCAAAATTCACTGTTTAGGAGATTCTCATACTTGCAGCCTTGAAAAAAGGACCAAAACAGACTCCAGTAAGGTCCTTTGCAATGGACTGCTGAATTTGTTGAGATCAGGCACTCAGTACTTTGATGAAAATGTCTGTGGATGTCACTGAAATTTGAACCCATAACTTCATAGGATGGAAATCAACCAAGTGTGAAACAAATTGTAATTAGTGATCTGTGTGGAAAAGAGAATTTGCTCCTGTCAGCAAGCAACAGTCAGGCGGGGCAAACTGCATCTCTCCTTTGAGGGCAGATTAATGGGAAAAGGTTGCTAGTGAATAATTGTGATCAGCTGAAGACCTTTTAGAAGCTGGAGTAACAGGGCTTTGTGGTAAAAAATAAAAAAAAGGTTAAATATTTAAAGTGGATTAAATCACTTGATATTTGCATATGAAGACTTCAGTGTATATCTTGGTGTTTATATTGATCATGTCTTTATGTGCCATGTCTGAGTAGAGTAACACAGGATGAGTGCATGTGGGGGCACATCATTCTACCTCTTTTATTTTGAATCAGGGTAACTTGGCAGCAAATCCCATATTTACTATCAGGAAACAGTATGAAAGGAGGAAGAAAACCAACCTTTTCCCCCAGCCTTGGTAAAATCTTTGGCTCATTTGCTACAGGTGGAATTCGCCACTTGGGATGCCACAATGGTGCAGGTCTGTCCCAAAACCTTACATTGTATCTGCCAGGCCTGGGTTTATGTCTGTGATAGCCCAGCTGTCTGAAACAGAACTATCTGTATTTAAGCACCTGGAAGCAGCAAACTAACCTGGAACAGCCACAGGAATAATGCAGGTAAATGTAAACACCAATGCTTTAGGTATCATTGGTTATAAAGGGAGTTTGGACACCTGGTGTGCCAGCAGAAATGCACATCATGTCACTGCACAACCAATCCCATCCAAAGTACTTGTTTCTTTGGACCAAGATAACTTTTTACTCTTCTGCCACACATAAAGGAATTTTCTTAATGTGTGACTGTAGTATTGAAGACACTGAGATTAGTAAGGAACATCAGCTGGAGCTGATTGTGTGTACATAACTTCACTCCTTTTCATTCAGGAATACATTACAATACTCTGACAAAACACAATGCCATATTTATCTCGGTCTTCCTACATTAGATCCTTTGTCTGAGCAGGA
>VYZT01055031.1:178-14281 GCA_013400735.1 Pomatostomus ruficeps | reverse complement strand
GGCACAGCCCGGGGCAGCCCGGGGAACCCGGCACAGCCCGGCACAGCCCGGGGCAGCCCGGCACGGCCCGGCTCGGTGTCCTGGAGCGCGGGAGAGCGGGCCGGCCCTGCTGAACATTATCACAGCGAGCATGAAAAGTGAGCTGATGTGCTAGTCAGCATTTATCACTTTTCTCTGATCAGGAACAGGACATTCACGCTGCTCCTCCTCCTCCTCCTCCTCGCCTACGGGAAGGTCTAAAGCGCCCGGGTTCTGCGGGTTTTTGGAAAACATCTGGAGATGTTTGGTTTTGGGGTGGTTTTAAAAGGTGCAGCTCTGAGCCTGACTTAAAACCCTTCCTAAGGGACCAAAGCAGGCAGCCAAGGGGAGGCTAAAATCATCAGAAAATAACAAATCCTGCATTTTAAATATGCTGACAGCAAATCCCTTCCTAAGATAATTTATTAATTAGTAACCTTTCCTCTCCTCACGTTCCCATAATGACAATGCCCATCATTTGTCACATGAACAAAATGAGTTCATATTTTTTTGCCAGTTAATGAAGAAATAGCCTGAAATGAGTATTTAGTTTGCTTTCACCACACTCTGAGGAGCATCAGCACCCATGACTCAGGGCAAACTCGGTGCTGAAACTCCAGCCCCTGCTCTGTGGGATGTAAAACCTTCCTCCTGCTGCTCCAGCCCCTGCCTGGCGACGTTTTCCTGAATAATTCATGTCTGAGGCTGCTGTGGCCAGGACAGAGCAGTGGGTGTGGGGTTACAGCTCCGGGTCGGCGCTGCCAGGGACACTCCAGAACGAGGGGTCCCTGTGAACTTACTCCCAGCTCCTGGGGAGCAACTCCCACCACAGGATCCCCAAATTCTCCTCAGAGCGCCAAGTTCTGGTGGGGATTGTGGCAAAGTGCTTCAGGGAGAGCTCAGAGCCCCTTGCAGGGCCTGAAGGGGCTCCAGGAGAGCTGGAGAAGGACTGGGGACAAGGGACAGAGGGACAGGACCCAGGGAATGGCTTCCCACTGCCAGAGGGCAGCGATGGGTGGGATATTGGGAATTGAGAATTCCTGGCTGGGCTGGAATTCCCAGAGCAGCTGTGGCTGCCCCTGGATCCCTGGCAGTGTCCCAGGCCAGGCTGGACAGGGCTGGGAGCACCTGGGACAGTGGGATGTGTCCCTGCCATGGCAGGGGTGGCGCTGGATGGGATTTAAGGTCCCTCCCAACCCAAACCAGTCTGGGATTCCATGATTCCATGATGAATTATCCTTGTGTTCACCTGACACAAAATGCAGTTTGGATGTGCAATCCCCTCACCAATTGCAGCTTTAACTCTCTGTGCTCACCCCTCTGCCTTCCCGGTGGGAATTCACCTCTCGGGCTGCATCCTGAAACCTTCCTGCTTCCCTGGGCTGTGTGCTCATCCCAGCGCTGCTGCTGAGCCCCTGGGGTGTCAGCATGGGACACACCTGGGGTTCTGCTGGGGACACACGCTGCTCTGATGTCCCAGATAACTTCTGACCCTGCTGTGTGATTGGAATGACAGCCTGCAGGAAATGGACTTGAAACCCCGATCCTGGAGCCTAAGGAACACATCTCCCCAAAACCTGAGCTGTAGGATTTGGGTCCACGCACTGAAATTGGGCGAGACTGTGTTCAGAGCTGACCAGTCACAAGTGACCGGTTCCCAGGAGTCAGAGAATCCCAGGATGGTTTGGGTTGGAAGGGACATTAAGGATCATCCAGTCCCATCCCAGGGACACCTCCCACTGTCCCAGGCTGCTCCCAGCCCCGTCCAGCCTGGCCTGGGACACTGCCAGGGATGCAGGGGCAACCACAGCTTCTCAGGGCAATAAATATTTTTATGGGCATTGCTGGCAAAGATCAAATTTACTCTTCCCCCTCAGCTCTTCGTCTGAGGAAGGCGATTCCCAAGAATCAGGTGTGGCACTGCCAGCCGTGCCCTCCCTGCCTGCTCTGGGTCTGTGCCACACAACGTCACCCTGGTGACCTCCGTGAGTCAGGAGTTCAGCCAGAACTCTCAGCTCTCAGCAAACCAAAGTCCAGGCCACAGTCAGGTGGAAAAGGGAGCCTCCCAAACGCGGATTTGGTGAAGCAGGGACAGCCTGTCCCAGCACCCCTGTACCCGCTGCTACGTGAGGCTTTTCTCACTCTCCCAGGTACCAAGGGCATCAGGACTATAAAATCTTCCTGTATCACAAGCACCTTTGCTAGTTTAATTAGCCTGAGCGCTTCCTAATTACCACACACATCATCACGGTGCAAGCTGAGGCAAATCCTTCCAAAGGTTTGGGTTAGTACAAAACCTCCACGTGGATGGAGTCCTTACTGTGAGATAACCACGGAAAACATCAGGGCCTGAACCCTCCTGGCACGGAAAACCTGCAGCCTCTGGCTGGGCATCGTTCACTCCGGGAGAAATTTACCCCTCTGCAGAGCACCAGCACCATTGATCCCACGGAAACCCTTTGGAATTCGGGTGGAAGTGGGGATTAAGTGATGCATACCTTCAGCCAGCCCACTGCACAGGGGTGATTTTCATCTTCAGTGTGAGTTTTCCCTAAGTAAATGGAGCAACATTTCACAGTTATTGCTGGTGTCCATTGATCAGAGAGAAATAAATGCCTGAAAAAAATTCTGTGGATACACCCAGTTCTCAAAATGAAACTGAAGAGGTGAAAGTTCTGCAGATGGTATTTTATTGGCATGAAGGGATGGAAAACTGAAAATCTTAAGGCAAGTGGAAAATGGAAACAACAGGTTTACATGTGCAATGTTATTAGTAACAGAACAGTGCTTGTGCATTCAGCCACTCAGGAGACAGTGACCTGCTGGTCCCAATAAACCCAAGCACGGCTTTAGAAAGGTGAGTGCGGGAGTTAAGCACCCTCAGGGCAGTGCAGCTCACCCACGGCAAAACCAGCTGGGTGTTAGACTGCAAACACCGAACAACAGTCACTTCCTCCACAACTGTTACCTGCTTCCCAGACACTCCGCGAGCAGAGCAGGCGTTACATTTGTCACGTGAATTATTCATTAAATGTCATTTTTGTTCGGTTCTATTTCTGACGAACATTTTAGCAAGTGACACTCCTGGAGTCCCACACGCACTGCAACTCGCAGGGTTTAGAGCTCCCTGCAATCCTGAGCCCCTCAAAGCATTCCCAGTAATTAACCCCCAACATTTCTGGTTTCAAACTTAATAAAGCACGTACTTCTCATTAAGGACTATTTACATGCCACGATTGAAGTGTCAAAGTTCAGCCGAGTCTGAGCTATCCCTGTGGAAAAAAAGGGTCACAATTTTTTTCAATGGGTAAAAAAATAACGGCTTTTATTCACACTCAAAAGAACAAGCTTNAAAAAAGGTTTTTTTTCCCCCCAAAAAAAAAAATTTTTTTTTTTTTTTTTTTTTTTTTCTTCCACCCAAAAGTGAACGTTTGGTGAAGCAGAATAAAAGGGATCATTACAGAGCTGACTCCTGGCTAGGAAATCGATGGTGATTTTACTTCCCACTAAAAGCAGAGCATTCCCAGTCTTCAGCACCGGGCTGAGGAGCTGCTTCCTCCCTGGCTACACCCCTGCGCTGCTCTCGGAGCGGCCGGACAGGGAGAGCGTCAGGGTCACGCCACAGCCCCCGGCAGACTGAACAAACCCACCTGCTCCGCACGGCCTGGGGCTGCCAGGGCTGCTCCTACCTGCAGGCCGGAGATGGCGGCGGGGTACGGGGACAGGGCGCTGGATCCCAGGTTCCTGCCCAGCAGCGGGGTCATGGGCGTGGCGCTGGACGTGTGCGTGGCTCGCCAGTAGGCCTCCAGGTACTCGGCCAGGTGCTCGCAGGCGTCCTCCAGCTGGTTCTCGTCCAGGATCACGTCAAACATGTCCTGGGCACAGGGACACAGGGCAGTCACGGACGGCCGAGCGACACGGCAACACACAGCTTGGCAAACGCCTCCTGACCCTCTGAGCCTCGGAACTGTTCAATCCACGGGGATCGGGGCGTGGGAGAGCGCGAGGGAGCTGGGAACGTGGAGAGGGGCTTTGTACAACACCGTGGAGCGACAGGGGGAGAGATTCATGCTGAAACAGAGCAGGGTCAGTGGGATATTGGGAATTGGGAATTCCTGGCAGACCCTGGCACAGGGTGCCCAGAGAAGCTGTGGGTGCTCCTGGATCCCTGGAATTGTCCCAGGCCAGGTTGGATGGGGCTTGAAGCGCCCTGTGATAGTGGGAGGTGTCCCTGCCCATGGCAGGGGTGGCACTGGATGGGATTTAAGGTCCCTTCAACCCCAAACCATTCCATGATTCTGTGGTTGGAGAAGAAAATGGTACAAGGGGGTTGAGAAGGTGACCAAGAGCCAAAGCCCTCGGGAGTCACTGGACGCTGTCCCTGGGTGTTGCGTGAGCCCTGTTTAGTTCCAGGGCAAAAACTCCTGAATGAATTTATTTATTTCCAGTGCTGACGCCCCTAAAGCCCTTCCCCCAGCAGGGAGGGCAGGCTCCACAGCACTCCCGCCAGCAGCAGCATTCCAGGGAATTCTCCAGCCAGCACCTCCATCCCTGCCTGTCCCCCAGCCTGCCACAACCTCGAGGGAGAAACACAGCCTTGAGCAGAGCCCCTGGAGAGAAACACAACCCTGTTTTCAGCAGATCAGCTTCCTATCTCACCTCTCATCTTAACTTTGCAAAAATGCTGTGAGAGCAGCACAGGAAACGGAAAATACCTGCAGGTGCTGCGGGTGTGAGGGGCGACCAGTACCAACCACAGGCTGTTTTTACAGCTCTCAGAGTAACATTTAAAATAATAAAGCCATTTTAATTATTTTTAAAATTTATTCCCTCTTCTCAGCATGGTAGAGAAAGGTTTCCTCCTCTGCCAGAGCAAGGAGGAGTTATTCTGATCAGAATATTCCTAACGCTGTCCTCTGTTATTTTTTTTGGTTTGCTGTAGAACCACTGTGTACCTGAGAGGAGGAGGAATCTCAACTTGCAGATCCATCCTAATTATATTTTAATTAACCAATGCAGTTTAATTCTGTTGGAATGTAATTTCAGGTACTTTTTAAAGCTGTGTCAAATAGACCAGAGGGGTTTGTACCCTCCAGCACGGGCACGAATCCAGGAGTTTTAAAAAATAACAACCATGATGAAGTGTTTATGAGCAGTGTATTTAGAGAGGGGCAGTTTGTGTTTCCGTGAGCCCTGAGAGGTCCCTGCAGAGGAGTTCCTGGAGTCCTGCAGCATTCCTGGTGCCCTGCAGTGCCTGAGCAGCGTCAGGGGGAGATTAACAAGGAATTAATAATGAAAGCAGTTCCTGAGCTCCAATATGCCCGAAGAGACAGCTATTTTTAAGGTGTCTAGACAGGCAGCACCAGCCCATTCCTTATGGCTGGCGCTCAGCTAAGAACAAAGTGAGGAGTGCATCCTCTGCAAGGACCTTCCCTTCAAACAAACACTCCAAATTCTCCTCCTGCGCCAGGGACGAAGCAGGAGAGAGGGAGCAGAGCCTTTGCTCTCAGCAATGGACTTTTAGTTAATTAAATCACGCATCAACTTTAACTCCAAGCCAGGCCAGGCTGTCACCTCCCAGGCAGAGCTCTCAGTCAGCAATCACTTCCTTCCCATCACCAAAGTGCTGAGCTGGGCTGGGAGCAGCTCCTGGGCACGGCAGGGCGGGAGCAGCCTCGGAGCGGGGCCGGGTCATGGCTGCAGCCCGGGGCTCTGGCACTGGGAGAGGCTTTTCTGGTCCAGCTGGGGCCTCCCTGGGCTGCCTTCAGCACTGGAATGCAATTCCAGACCTGGGTGCTGAGGCAGAGTTCAGCAGACCCAGGGATGGACAAGCCAAGTGCCACAAGTGAACGAGCTGCAGCAGCACACGGATCATTCCATGGAATCTGGGAATTCCACAAGGTCGGGTTGGAAGGGACCTTAAAAACCATCCCGTCCACCCCCTGCCGTGGGCAGGGACACCTTCCTCTATCCCAGGGTGCTCCAAGCCCCATCCAAGCTGCCCTGGGACACTGCCAGCCACAGCTTCTCTGGTACCTTCTCCCATTTCAGCTGATGTGAGCACAGCAAAGCTGAGTAAGAGGAAATCTCCACACAAAGAGCAAAACAAGGCTGTGAAACCACCCAGGGTTCCGCGTGCAGGTGCCAGAGGAAGCACCTTTCACACAGGGCAATGTGCAGAGGGAGTTCTGTGGGTCAGCTCAGGGTGAACACCACAGGCCAAATTCAAACAGGGGCAGCTGCAATTCCAGCTCCTTCAGCCATCAGGAGCTGGGAAGGGATGTGTTTTGGAGAAATCATTGTGTTCTCTGGGACAGTCACAGTTCTGGTTGGGTTAGTGGAACCTCAATGGCTCACAGGAATTCCACATCAGCATTTTAAGAGATCACAGCTCAGTAAAAAACTCCATGTGAGAAATGTGACACAGAACAGGCTGCCCAGAGAAGCTGTGGCTGCCCCAGGTCACTGCCTTGGTACTCAGGGGTCTCTGCACTCCCATCCCAATATCCCACACAGATCCTACAGAAAACCACATCCAGCTCCACTTCCACTGCTCTGTCCCAGAACCCAGGTGTGCTTTTCAAAACCAACAACAGCTGGAGCTGCCCTGTCCAAACCCCTGCACAGCCTCTGCCACAGCCCTGCCCAGGAGCCCTGCATCTGCTCCTTCAAGGAATTCCAGGAGAGGGGCAGGATCTTTGCTCAGGAGGTGGAGAGCGGTGGCTGTGCTCTGAGGAGGTGACTGGGATGGCTATGGGATCAGGATCAGGATCAGGAATCACACACTCCTTTCTCTTTCCATGCCCCCGTGGGCCTGGACTCCCCGTGCAGTGAGGAAAGGCCTCTGCAGCCTCCTCTCTGAACTCAGACTTTGTCCCCCCGGGGCCTGAAGCTCCACTGATGATGTAATTTGCTAATGAGCAGATCTGTTGTCCCCTCCACGTCACTCCTGCCCTGTCACGCTGCCAAAGCCCGGGACAAACCCGGGGCAGGAGATAAGCAGGATGAAAGTCTGCAGCGCTCTGTGTCTCACGAGCACCGCGAGGGAGGGATAATGGACGGGCCCCGCTCTGCACAGGGATCAGCACAGCAGGATCATCACAATTCCACAAAGCAGGAGCTCCTCAGCCTCTGCTCTGTACTTACTGGTGGGCATTGTGCAAGTTTATCAGCTGCCACCAACTGGACATTCAAGTGTTTGCTTTGTGACTTCCCTCTGGACTTGATCAGCCGCTGCAGAACCTGACAGGAGAGAAGGGCAAGAGGTGAGCTTCAGGATCGTTTATCTCCCTAAAGCTGACATCCCACTGAGGGATTACTGGGGGCAGAATCTCTCCATAAAACATTGCCCTTGAATATCCCAAAAACATTGCCCTTGAATATCCCAAACCTTGCTGATAACCCCCCCAGAGCCGGGCACGTTTCCCTCCGGATCACGTTTGAGCCCTCGCAAAATTTCAAATGCGTTTTTGCTTTATCCTGCTTTAAGTTATTTTTGACAACAGAGCATGAAAATTATATTTATACAGAATTATCTGGATTGCTGGATAATGCACGTTATGTCACTTTTTCCCCTCTTCAGGTGCAGATTCCACGCTGCCCGTTCCCACCCTGCCCTCCAGGTCCCTCCTGGATGCCAAGGGACAGGCGTTACCTTGGGAGAGGACACCTTCACGTGGACAATAATTGGTGCTAGAGAAGTCTTGATCAGCTGTGCAGGGTGGTTTATGGTGTCTGCGTCCAGGACAACCAGCTGCAAGGACCTGGCCAGCTCGAAGATTCTTTCGATCTCGCTCTGCACCTCAGCTGCAAAGGAAAACAGAGCAGGTGAAACCACTGAAGCCCTGAGCACTGGGACAAAAATATCATCACCCACTCACTGTCATAGCCACCGCATGTGAATTTATGGCATTCCATAAAATAACCTGTTATCTGTACCTCTAGTGCAAGCAGTCACTCAGGATGGCAGATTTGGGTTCTTTTTTTACCAAACCCAGCTCCTCCTACTTCCTGGGATGGTGTCCCAGGGAGCAGGATATTGGGATGGACACACTACACACAAACTCCCACCCTTGTACAAGAAAGAATTACACAATCACCGAATCATCAAGGTTGGGAAAGCCCTCCAAGATCATGGAGTCCAAATAAAAATTCCTTGGGCAGCAATCACAACACCGAGGAGAGGGGCAGGACCCAAAGTGTCACAGCCGGACACAAAATTCAGCTGGAGCTGTTCAACATTGAACACAAAACTGGTGCCAGGGTCAGGAATGACGTTTCCTTGGCTGGGCAGGTGGAAGCTCTTGGGCTCTTTGTGATGTGGGATTAACAGCACAGGAGCTGTGAGGGCAGCTCAGGGTTGTGCAGGAAAATCCTGCGGACACATTTGAATCTGCAGAGCTGAT
The DNA here is from genome assembly GCA_013400735.1 of Pomatostomus ruficeps. Classification (NCBI taxonomy): domain Eukaryota; kingdom Metazoa; phylum Chordata; class Aves; order Passeriformes; family Timaliidae; genus Pomatostomus; species Pomatostomus ruficeps. Next base: position 5,858 of record VYZT01055031.1, on the reverse strand, counting down.
GTGATCCTGGGAATGGTTGGAGCTGTGCCTGGAGGGTTTAGGTTGGAATCAGGGAAAGGTTCTTCCCCCGAGGGTGCTGGGCACTGCTCAGGCTCCCCAGGGAATGGTCCCAGCCCCACAGAGCTCCAGGAGGGTTTGGACACCGCTCAGGGCGGGATAGCTGGGGGTCTGTGCAGGGAAGGAGCTGGATCCATGATCCTGTGGGTCCCTTCCAACTCAGACTCCGTGATCAGGAAGGTTGGAATCCTGTCCCTTCCCTCCTGTGTGTGAACTCCCCCTGTGCCGGTGCCTTACCGAGGCTGGAGCGGGTGTTGGAGCGCTCGATGATCGCCCTCTTGCTGGGGTTGTTGAGCACGGACCTCTTGGCAAGGGAGATGTCAGCTGTCACCCGGGTTATGGATATCCTGCGAGGAGAGAGGGGACACACAAACACAGCAGTGGCATTCCCAGCCACGGCCCGCTCCGGAGGGCAAACACCGTAAAACACGCTCAGGCACGCTCCCAGCTGAGCTGTGGCACCGTTAAAGAACAACTCCAGGGAACTGCTGCATAACTGGGAAGCGTTTCCTGTTCCCTGAGCCCTGGGATGCAGCTCCTGCCATTCTCCGTAGTGCATTATTAACTTCCCTGCTCCCAGCTCGCTCATCTCCTGCGTGGATTTACACGGTGCCGTAAATGCCGTGAGTTATGTGAGGCTTGGGGCACTCAGAGCAAGCATTTCCTCTTCTCTCAGAGTTACACCAGGAGCAAACCCGGCCCTGCTGTGCTGGGGTGGGGAGGAGCAGGGGAGAAGGAGCTGGAGCTCTCCGGGCTGCTTTAACTCCAATTTAACTTCACTGCACCTCTAACTTGAGGCTTTATTCGCTTCTCTGTCAGCGAGCTGACGAGAGGCGAAACGTCACAAAGCAAAGGCCACACATTCCCTTCATGTGAAAATCCATCCAGGAGGAGCCAGGGAGCCAGGAATAACGGGAAGGAAGCAAGCTGGGAATGAACGCCCAGCAGCTGCTGCACAGAACCTGAGATTTATGCAGCTCTCCGTGAAACGATCAGGGTTAAAATGAAGGGCAGGTATTTTTGTGTGTAATTCATAAATAAATGCACTGCCAGAAAATAAAGCAGAGGCCAAAGGTAAAAACGAGTTTAAAATAGAGTTTAAAATGGACATTAACATGATCCTGGTCTCTGGCTCGCTGGCCAGCAGGGCAGGGTGCAGTTACAAAGGAAGGAGCTGGCAGAGCCCAGGGAATTCAGAGGCAGGGAAGGAGTCAGGTCTCCCTGAAGCCTTTGGAAAAGCTTTCCTTGACACTCAGCTCCTTCCTTGGTAATGTGGCCCTCTCCCAGAACTGCAGAAGAGATGGGAAGACAGAAAAAGAAAAGGGAGGGAGCAGAAAGACCACAGAGCCGTAAAGGTTGGCAGGAGGAGCAAGGAGCAGCTTTTTCCTAAGTTCCTCAGAGCTAAAATCAATGGTCTGGGGCTGCTGGTGGCACCGAGCTCTCCAGTGCTGAAATTTCATCCTCCCACCTGATCCAGCTGCCAATACTGCTGATGGAATTAGGATTTCCAGAAAATCACTTGAGCTGGGTGCAGAGGAGACACTTTGCCCAGGAGCTGATCATTAAATGTTCTCTCCGAGCTGCTTACGGATCAGTTCAGCACTGCCACCTCCTCACTCCCAAAATCCATAAATCCTGCTCCACACAACGTTGTTTTCCCTGCCCCGGTGCCCGTGGTTGGGGTGTTCCAAACCAGACAATGTTTTACACCAGCTGGAACAGCTTCTTTTCCCAGCTGGAATATCCTGAACTCACTGGGAAGGGCAGAACATCCCAGAGATGCAGCAGACAAGGACTGAGGAGCTCCAGGGTGATGCCATGGGCCAAGCCTGTGCTCCCAGCAAGAAATCCAAATTATCCTCCCACAGCTCACCAGGAAATGCTCCAGCTGAAGCTGAACCCTCCCTACAACTCCTTTTCTGTATTTTATTCTCAGCATTTCCCTCTTCAAACCACCCTTTCCAGTATTTTTGCCTCCTTGAGGCAGTCAAAATAAAATCTCACACAAAGAATATTTAAGAGCTGATTTTTTCTTAGGCGTTGGGAAGACACTGAGACAGAATTCTTGTGTTCAACTCAGGAATCCTCCCCCAGCCACGGCAGAAACGCAGACACGTGCACCCCTAGCAACCCACGAGCTGTGTCCCACTCCTCAGTGGTGACACAGAGCCACAAAACCAGCTTGGATCATGCAGTAAAAATACAAAATAAATCTCTGACACGTTAGTAACGCACGGGCAAAGCAGCATGAGAAGGACAGAGTTTCTCACCTCCCGTCAAACCTGTGCTTCAGGAAGTCAAAGAGAGCTTTCTGCATCATGTCTGTCACCTTGGCAGAGGGGAGAACATTGAGCGGGGGCACGGACAGCGAGAGAAAGAAGCCAAAAGGAAGGAGAGAGGTGAGTAGAAGGCAGGGACACAGCCAACCATCAGCACCCTGGCACGGCGCTCGGCACCGAATCCACGGAAATTTCCAGACTCACTGCTCCCTGTGTGCGCTCCTGTGCTGACCTGCACCCCCTGCCACATCCAGCACCGCTCCCGAAGTGTCACAGCCTGGCACAACCACGGCGGTGGCTGTGGGACAGAGCAGCTGGGCTGTTCCTACAGAGCACTGTCAGAGGGGGCTTCAAACTTTAGGATTTGTCGTGTTGGGGACTGTTCTCAGAGAGGAACGGCAAAAAAATGGGATCTTCCCACTCCTGGACATGCGAGAGGGAAAACAGATGTTCCCACCTTTGGACATGGGAGAGGGAAAACAGAAAAAAAATGGGATGTTCCCACTCCTGGACATGTGAGAGGACAGCAGTAAAACCATGGGATGTTCCCACCTCTGGATATGTGAGAGGACAGCAGTAAAACAATGGGATGTTCCCACCTCTGGATATGTGAGAGGGAAAATAGCAAAACCATGGGATGTTCCCACCTCTGGACATGCAAGAGGGACAGCAAAGAAATGGGATGTCCCCACTTCTGGACATGTGAGAGGGAAAACAGAAAAAAAATGGGATGTCCCCACTCCTGGACATGTGAGAGGGAAAACAGAAAAACCATGGGATGTCCCCACTCCTGGACATGTGAGAGGGAAAACAGCAAAACAATGGGATGTCCCCACTCCTGGACATGTGAGAGGGAAAACAGGAAAAAAATGGGATCTTCCCACTCCTGGACATGTGAGAGGGAAAACAGAAAAAAAATGGGATGTCCCCACTCCTGGACATTTAAGAGGGAAAACAGAAAAAAAATGGGATGGCCCCACTCCTGGACATGTGAGAGGGACAGCAAAAAAATGGGATGTTCCCACCTCTGGATATGCAAGAGGGAAAACAGAAAAAAAATGGGATGTTCCCACCCCCTGGACATGTGAGAGGGAAAATAGAAAAACCATGGGATGTCCCCACTCCTGGACATGCTCAGCCCCAGGAGCTGTCACCTCTGCCATCGGATTTGTGGAGCAGCTCCTTGTCCTTCCAGGACAACTCATCCTGACAATCATTACCTGCCAGGTCAGGCAGGAGCTTCAGCAAAGCCTCTCTGCCAGTTTATTTCTCTCCTCCCAAACTGGTTCCCTCAGCATTTAGCCAGAAAAAAACCAGTCAAAATTTTCCCCCGAGTAAGATTAAATATTGAAATTAATATTCTGTGTTAGCATTTATACACATTTGTATGTTCAAGGTGTTGTGTTTAAAGGGTGGCAGATTTGAAGAGGTTTTTATTAACAGCCTCTCTCCCCTCCAGACTGGAGAGGGAAATGGATCCGTGGTGCAGCACGGAGGGAATTCACTCCTGTCAGAAAACTTGCCCATCAAATTAAAAGGCGGAGAGCAGAATGCGGAGTACCTGCTCTGCTGAGCGGCTCCCTCGCTCACTCTCACGCAAAAACAACGCCACAGCACCGCGCTCTGCCAGGGCCGCAGCCTCCCAGAAAGAACCACTCCAGAGTGTTTAAGAACATCCCATAAATTACTGACAGCATTAATTAAGCTTAACGAAGTGTAACTCTGATTTCGTGTTCGTTCAGTTCCTGGTTCAGCACTGCCCAGACGGTTGAGCTCCCCGCCCTGCCCTGCTGAAAGTCTCTGCTCGTTCAGCGCGTGGGGAACGCTCGCTCGAACCTGCAGCAGCCTGGAAAAGCCTCTCCTGGTTATCTGGGCACCTCATCCTGCCCAGTCCCACCCGGGGAATCCTTCAGGAGGGTTAAAGGTTTCTTTGCAAATATCTCCGAATTTTTTAATGAAGCGAAAACAGGAAGCTCCTTGCTAATTTTTGTTTTGCTAATTAAGTTCAAAGCACGGGCTGGTTTGATGAACGTGTTTCATGTGTAGAGTCCAGCTCATTAATTTGCTCGTAGCAGACCCAAATTTCCATTTTCACTTGATTTAATCAAGAATGAGTGCACTGAAAAGAATGGATTTGCTCTGTGCTTAAAACAGTGCAAGTTATTTCTAACTCTTAGCTCTTGTAGAACATTTTGGTCATTATTTCAGCTAAATTATTTGAAATTATCCCAAACCCGTTGCAGTGAGCCCCACACGGAATGACTGAGGATGATCACGATAATAAAAGATGAATTAATTGCAGACACCTGGGTACATACCTCATAGCCTTTGAGCGATGGGCCCACCAGCACCACGGGTCTCATCGAGGGCACGACGTCGTAGGGGGGAATATGTTCTGTCTAGAGGGGAAAAACAACCCTTCAGCTCATCAATCAAACATCATCCATAGGGAAAATCCTGGGAATTATGAATTGGAATGGAATAAAATGGAAACAAAAGCATCACTCACCACTTTTTGTTTCTGTTTCGCTAGAAGAACAAATGAGAACTTGGTTAAAACACAGCCGTGCGACCAGAAATCCCCCTGCCAAAGGGCTTTGATTCCTCTCTGTGCACCTCCCTCTGCTCAGCCCTGACTAAACTGGGAATTCTGTGCATTAAACTGGGCATTCTGAGCATTAAACTGGGCAATCTGTGCATTCAACTGGGGGTTCTGTGCATTGAACTGGGCAATCTGTGCAATAACTGGGGATTCTGAGCATTCAACTGGGAATTCTGTGCATTGAACTGGGCATTCTGTGCATTGAACTGGGGGTTCTGAGCATTAAACTGGGCAATCTGTGCATTAAACTGGGCATTCTATACATTAAACTGGGCACTCTGAGCATTAAACTGGGGGTTCTGTGCATTCAACTGGGGATTCTGAGCATTAAACTGGGCATTCTATACATTAAACTGGAGATTCTGTGCATTAAACCGGAGATTCTGTGCATTAAACTGGGGATTCTGTGCATTGAACTGGGAATTCTATACACTAAACTGGGCATTCTGAGCATTGAACTGGGGATTCTGAGCATTAAACTGGGCATTCTGAGCACTAAACTGGGTATTTTGTGCATTAAACTGGGCAACCTGTGCATTAAACTGGGAATTCTATACATTAAACTGGGCATTCTGAGCACTGAACTGGGCATTCTATACATTAAACTGGGGATTCTGTGCATTAAACTGGGCATTCTTAGCATTGAACTGGGCATTCTGTGCATTAAACTGGGGATTCTGTGCATTAAACTGGGGAATCTCAGCATTAAACTGGGGATTCTGTGCATTAAACTGGGCATTCT
>VYZT01055030.1:0-49700 GCA_013400735.1 Pomatostomus ruficeps | reverse complement strand
TGTTGGTTTTGTTTGTTTGTTTGAAGCGTGGTAACATGGAAGTCAGAACTCTGAGGCTTTAAAGAAGGAGGTGGTCTGTTATCAAGAACTGAGATGGGATATCCAACCTGATGAAAACCCTCTGCTGCAGCAGCACTGAGTTGTAGTCACCAGCATAGAATAAAAAGTCTTTCTACTTTTTAAAAGTACAGGCTAAGAAGTTACTTAGAGTTAAGACTAGTGAAAATCTATGCAAAGCAAAATTTTTCATAGAGGATTAAGTTTAATGCTAATTTATGTTCCTGGAGCAAAATAAACAATGATTAATATGAGATATGATTTACATACCATTGTATTAATACACTGGACATGAAACAGTAAAGCCATGGAATTCACACTACTCAGGGCATTCATGGGCTGCCCAAATCAAGATATTTAGTTCATGACAAACATGAGTTATCACTCCACTACTTTTGCATTTCTGTCCATGTATTATAGCAAAGTTGCACACAGTAGAAACAAGTAAAATGGCCATGAGTTTGTACATAGGGGAATTAAATTGTGAGACAGAACAGAAAAATTTTAAATAGCATCATTGTGAGAGATGAATAGCTAAGAGAAATGCTCTGTTTAAAATGTATAATGAAGTGAGGCACTGGAGATAAGGTTATGTGTCTGGACACACTTAGTTAATACATCCTATAGAACATTCACTCCCATTTGAATCAGTTAGCCATATTGGAGAGACAGCTTTGAATTAGAATAAAGACTAGGGGGTCTAAAACACATTTCAGAACAACCCTAAAGCTCTACCCATCTATACTCTGAAGAGGATGATTGTGGCTCTGTGCTCCTGTGCCAGCATGATGTTGGCATAACTGCACCAAGGGGAATAGCCGGTGCTGCAACACTGATGTAGTGCAGAGCTGTAACAACCCAATGAACTACAGTCATAAACTTGCTAAATGCTTTTTAATTGCTCCTAATGAATGCTGCAATGGTTTGACATTTAATTTCCATTTATGAAAATGTTTAAAAGAATGATTCATATCAGATTCAGGTCATGAGGAAAGAACACAATGTCATTTTTTAATGCCAAATCTATTTAAGTGTTTTTGCCTAAAGGCAAAGCTCATGATATTCACATCTACAAAAGCTTCAACCCCTACACAAAACATGCACTTCTGCATTTGCAAATGTGTCAGGATGGCCTCTGAAAATAAGATTTCATGTCCATATATACCACTGACCAAGCATTATAAAAAAGTTTGTCGTGCTTTATATGCTTATAAGAAGGCACAAAGACTCTCATTCCTTTTCCACTTCCCCATAGTTATAAAACTCATCCATGTAGTGTCCCTTAATGGGGAAGGAGTCTCAACATTTTCAAATTGCAGATTTTCTGCTGTTTTTATATTCAAAAGTACTCTTTCTTTGACTGGAAATGGCCAAAAAATAATAAGTTGTCTCATTATGGATGCAATACATTTACAAGTATTGTAAATTTTTCAGTGCCTCATACATCTTCCATAAAGCACTCATTAAACACTCCCAGACCAAAGGTAATTTATTTATTGACATTAGATAGTCCAAAAATTGCCAAATTGGACAGGGCTGTTATTAAAGGTTAAATCTTACAGAAGTATCTGAAGAGAAATTTAAGTAGATAGCTTTAGAGTTGGGAGCTGGGTTTTTTGGTTTTTATTTTTTGGGTTTTTTTCAATATTGATGAAAAGAGCATGCACAGAAGCTCTTTCTTGGAAACAAATACAAAATCACTTTATTACATGAAGAAAAAATGCCTGCCACATACTTGAAAGGCACCCAGTTGGAGACTCTCTTTATATTAAAAAAAATGTACATTTTCTCTTTTTCTGTTTAGTGTCCCGTACTCTCTTCCTCCCTTTGAAGGATGCCTGGCAAGATGAGAGCATTATTCTCAAAATACTATTTAAGGATAAGAAAAAGTGTGATGCTTGTATTTCTTACAGATAAATTTTCTTCTCCAGACAATTTACCTGATTCTCAGAACTTCCTTGGTGTCATGGCATGCTGTAGCTAATGTCACATCTAGCTGTATCTAATCTGTGATCTTATAAAATAACACTGAGCCCATTTGTTTTCCACACTCAAAATGTTCAACTTCCAGGAACAAACTACTGACCTAGGCATTCCTCTCCTGTGCCCCGAACACTGGCATTCCTTCCAGTATTAGGGAAGTCTGGGATGAATACTAAGGATTTAGTCTGGTCTGATCTAGTGGAAGGTATCCCTGCCCATGGCAGGTGGATTGAAACTAGATAATTTTTAAGATCCCTTGCAACCCAAACCATTTTAGATCCTGTGATTTGGGAGCATCCTTTCTATAATGCCCACTCCTACAGCTAATACTTGAATAATTCAGTAACCATAAGGAGTTGTTAAGCCCTTTTGGTAACTGAGTTTAGCTTTTATCAGCAAAATATTCATGTTATATTTGAAACACCAGGGTGGATATGCATGCTTGGTTCCTGTCTTTCCTGTAATTTTCTCTGCGTGTATACTCTCTGTTTTTTCTCTAAATAGTGGGAAGAGCACAATGATTTATGGTGGCTGCTTGCCTTTCTGCACTGTGCCAGTCCACCAGTAGCTGACCTCCGCCAGGGGCAAGTGCGCTTACTTGGAAGTCTTAGAATCACTAAAAATTGTGAAAAATCACATGCATAGTGGATAGGGGAACCAATTATAACCATGTGCCTCTGTGTAAACAACAGCACATACCTTCTGTATTGGAAAAACAATGAGTGGTCGTGCACAGATTGCATAACAAATTTGCTGAAAAGAGTGCAGAAGTAAATGAATTCTGCTTAGGATAATTTATTCATAAAATCATATATAGTTTAAATAGTATTAAAGAGAAATGTGGGAAGGGAATCTCCTGGGTCAGCCTGTCAGTAGGTGACCTCAGTGAGCTTTGTGCAATTCTCCTAGCCCAGGAGGACAGCTGTATGTATATAGGCCTTCAAGCCCAAAAGCTAAATTACAATTAATGAAAATAAAGCATGTGTTTGAATGAATGGTTTCTGAGGAAAATTCAACTTTTACCTGGAGTTTATAACCTACTCTGTGGTTTTTGGTTGTTTTATTTTTTTTGTCTTTCCTCTTTCAACACACTTCCTGGAGTCCAAATATCCTTTCTCTTCTTTTGTGGATCTATGTCTTTGAAACCAAAGCAATTATATGATCCTTTGAACAGATTTTCTTTGCTGTCACTTGGTAAAATTAAAGTCCCTTGCAAGAGATAATATAGTAATGTCTTCCTCATCACAACAGGCTACAGGCAAAATATAGACGAGCAGTTCTCCTGCTGTCTTAGATATACCAGGCTTACCAGAATCATGAAGCAGTCAACTAAATGATAAGTCAAAAATATGCTGTAACAGTCTTTATCTGTACATGTGTGTATAATAGGATCAATAGTGCCTGGAAGAAAAGCCTTTCTTGTTGGAAAAACAATCACTGTTTATACGCGAAGCACAGAAGAAAATGACTTCCAGTTAAGATAATCATATTGATACATATTATGTCTAATTTGCTTAGTCTAAAATTAAGAGGAAAAGAAAGAAGAGGGGGAGTTCTTTTACCCATTTAATTGCCTAATGAAGTCCCTGAAAGTGTGTAAGTAATAGAGATTGGACTATCTAATTGATTTTAAAGGAAGGCTCTGTTTTATGAAGAGATTATTTACTGTTTGCTTCTCATGCCTCCTTCAGGACAACTACTGTGATGAAAAGATTTTGTCTGTACTGAGGTATGTCTTTTTTGAGTCTAAACTCTGCTGGTATCCCACAGTTCCAATGAGTTGGCAGGCTGTTGCTCAGAGTTTTGCAATTTAGAATGAGAAACTTCAGATGAAATGCACAAGCAAAATGTATTGAAGCATCTCCTGCATAAAAGAAGGAAAAGGTAAAGAAAAAAGAAAAATAAGAGAAAGAGAAAGACAAAGAGAAAATTACAGAAAAAGAAGAATAAGAAAAAGAAAGAAAAAGAAAAAGAGAAAAAAAAAAGAAAAAGGAAATGAAGGAAAAGGAAAAGAAAAAGAATTTGCTGTGTTAAAGTCCACAGTGGTTTCTATATGCATTTAAATATGCTATATGTTAAAAAAATCTAAAATAAGTTAATAAATGCGTAATAAATGAGTGCTATCCTAAAATAGATTATAGGATTCAGTGTTATTAGGACAAGAATTCTGATGCATTTAGTCACGCGACCTGTGAAAGTCCTAATCTTCAGGTTTAGAAATTAGAGTGTAACAAAAATTATTAAGAACTTGGTTTTTTGTCTCAGTTTTTCACACACATTGTTGGGAAGTATCAGGATGTATCTGACAAGTGGCCCAGTCACAAAGGGAATCAGAAATGCAATCTGGAAAAGATAGCTCCAGCAAAGTGCTGACCCATAGCAGAGGGAGGGAAGCAGGAAGTGCAGAGGGTAATTTCATTCATAAGAAAAGGTGATTAGAATGTTTTCCTTTCAAGGAAGGGTTTGAAAAAGATTGAAATTATCTGCAGAATCATTGATAGTACCATTAGGTCATTGAGCTTTACATGAATTGCTCACTTGGAATATTCTTGATATTTAAAAAGCTTGCAGAAATACTTTACAAAGGAGGATAATATCCTCAAAGAAGAGAGAAGACATAGAGAGATGAGAAACTTCCTAAAGGTCATCTATAGGACTATCATCAGACAATGGAATATGACATACATCTCCTGAGTGTCAGCATGGTTCTTCACCAACGACATTATACATCCCACCAGATGACCTCTACTAAACAGACTCCGAGACAAGAAAACAAACTGAACACATGATTTTCCTAGAAGGAGCAGACTTTGGAACTTGAATAGCAAAATTATTTGGATTCATTCATAATTTTCCAGAACATTTCCACTGCAATGCATTGACAGAGCTGGGAAACATGTTGATAGAATCTCTCTTCTAGCAAGAGCATATTTTAGAAAAATTAAATACATAGCACATATGTTGACATAGATATTCTACTAACAGAATTTGACATCCAGTTTCTCGAGCTGATTGGCTGCTTACTAATTGGTTTAATTCTGCTCTCTGAGTCTTTATTGCGTTTCTTTTTATTTCTTCTCCCATCTTACCTGAACTGTGATAAAATACAACATTTGCCAGAATTTCTCTGTGAGGAGTTTCACATCTGAAATATTTGATTTTTTTAATCTGAAGAACACAAACTATATTCTACCTGACATTAAGGACAGGTGAGTTAACTTGTGATGTTCCATACAGTATTGGATTCTTCCCTGGGAGAAAGATTAACTGAAGTGGAGAATGGGACAACTTTCATTAAAGATTTAACAGATTTTCTGAGTGCAATAAAAAACAAGAGTGTGTTAATATACTCTGATTTATAAGCAGCTGTTACTAAATTTAAAAAAATCACATGAAAATAAGTTACTGTCATGGATGGAAGGATAACAGAAACAGAGAACTGATTTGACCAATATGAAAGACATTATGAGCTGACTACTAAAATGCTGAAATTCACTGAAAGAAAAAGCGTTTGAGCTAAGGTATCACTGTCTCAAAACTGTGTAAAGAAAACTAAATCCCACAGCATTAGGTGGCTAAGAAAGATGAGTGAGAGAAGATGCAAGGATGTCTTCAAGCAGTATTTCAGAAAGGTTTAGTTGAGGATTTGCTTTGGTTTACCTGTGTGTCCCCAGGTATGCAGCACAGGGAACCAGCAGAGAAGTAACTCTGGTGCCTTCTTGCCTCAGTCCAACAGGAGGCTGCTTAGGGACACACATGACTTAGAGAAGTGAAAACGGTTTTATCAGACCCCATCTGGTGATTAACTTTCAGCATTCTGTATTTCAGCAGCTGCTTCCCAAAGGAGCCTGAGCAGAAGAGCAGAGAGGGGTGCAGGCTCTTGGGGACCCTGGAAGCTCCAGGGGCCAAGTGGTTCCCATGCCAAGCATCATGGGCCAACCAGGCCCACATACTGCTGCTTGGTTTGGGGCACTAAGTGTTCTGCAGTGTGAGGCATCCTTCAGCAGGGCAGTACGTGCCCACCTGTGCAGGCCAGCCTGCAGCTGGACAAACCACTCCATTGAACAGCAGAGAATGAAAGACTAGACCTCCCTCAAAACAGAAACCATCTCTGAGTGAGCTGTACCTGAGAGCAGGATATTGCTTCTTGTCAGTGGCTGAAAGGCACTGATGAACTCTCCTGTCAGCAATGACACTGTGACCTTTTCAAACATGTTCTGTACTTTTGGAGGAGGAAAGATTTATTTTACAGGTGCAGTTTTCCAATGAAAATATGCACTTTATAGACCTGATACAAGAAAATTATGTCATCAGCTAAGAATAAGTGACCTCAATTTAATATTTATTTGCATATGAAATTTTAAAAAAAGTTTAAAAAATATTTTCAGATGTATCAAACAGAGGAAATATTAATGAGGTAGTCCCAAGAGGGACATCTACCATGAGCTGTCTTTAGAGTCTTTTGTTTAGTAGAAATCAAAGCAAGAATTCATAACAGTATGCCAAATCCAAACTATTATACATTATTTACATTCTGCATGTAAAGTGGATAAGTCACTACACAAGGTATTATATCTCTAAATTTTCAATATGTCAACTATATGTTTGCATGGAGCTGTTTAATCTGGTAGCAGGTTAATAATCTGAATTGTTTATTCTGATAGGCAATTAATTACATTTTTCTTCAGTATTGGCCCTTTTTTGTAGTTACAGAAGAAGCTGAGAGGTCACAGAAGTTAATTTCAGACTCATTTACCCACTGAAATTAATTTTTCATATGTTTCCTATCTACCTGTGCACCCGCCTTACCTAACACAGAACGTCATTAAGGGCTACCCTTGAGATCTCATTTTTCACATCTATTTTTCCCTGTCTAGGTGAGTGAACATCATTCCTTCCATTCACAGAGCTTTCTATGGGACAAGTCACTTCAGGCTTTTTGTCACTTAACTTCATCCACTGCCCGAGCTTCAAAATTTCTCACACAGCCTAATTGGGCTGACAGTGTGCTCTCAGGGGCTTTTCCAACCAGAGCACACTTTCAGTCTCATCTGTCTTGCAGGACTCCTTGAAGAGCTGAAAAACAGCTATTGGAATAAAAATCCTGCAGTCTAATGAAATTTCTTTCCCTTGTTGTTTTCTTTTTTTTTTTTTTTCTTTTTCAGGGAAAACATTTCTCAAGAGTGAGATTTGTTGAAAACATGACAGGTTTTTAGCTTAAAGCTGCTGGGTTTTGCCTCATGCTAGTTTTCTCTGGCAAGTCATTGCAACACTGACAAAAACACTGTGTCTGCACCTGTACTGTGTTGTTCATAGGTGGATCTGATCAACAAAGCCAGAGACCTTGCTTTTTTTCAGCACAGCAGCAATCTTACAGAGTTGAATAACCAACACGGGGATGAATTTCCTGGATACTGCTTACCTTTTTCAAAGTAAAATATGAATGCATATGTCTGAAAGATTTTCTAGCTTTCTGACCCTTCTGGGGGTTGGGGGAGCCTCAGCCTGTTTCATGGGGCTTGAAATGCTCTACAAAGCAGTTGGCAGTTTTTTATCACAGTTTCTTTTCACTTGCATAGATTCTTGGAGCATCAGTCCTTTGTAGTGTTTGGATGTGACCACACTTTTCTTCTTGAAAAATTTGTCTCATATCTTGAAAGCTGCAGGTTCTCCTTGCTTTGCACACCCTCTGGGTGCTGGATGGGCACACAAAGGGCTCTTCTGACCCCAGCACTAAATTTTTTTTTAAAGGACCTGGACACAGATTCTGGACAGCAGGGCAGACATCTATCGTGGCAACCATGAGATATCAAAGCAGAGAGACACATGCTCCATTGCCACTTATCAAAGATGTGTCTTTATTGCTGACCTAGTCTCAGGATACATCAAATTAACTGCGCACTAGTTGTAAATAAGCAGTGATGGTGAAATTCTTTATGGGTTGATGAAGCAAGGTTTGGTGACACCTTACCTGTTATTGAAGGGGAATCTTAGTGCTTGTGGTCCTGGTGCTGCTCCTTGGTGGAACTGTCTCTGCTCCTTTCTCTCCACTACTCTGTCCCAACTCCCCTCCACAGGCTCTGTTGGACTCTGCAGACCTTTCCTCTGCTCAGTCATGGGTTCAGTCTTCCCTCACGTCCCACATCCTCCTGCTTAACAAGAATTGCTTCAATGTGGTTTATGTTACCACTCACTTCAATGCATATCACATATCTTTCACTATAGTCAGTGTCTTCACATTTCTTGGATTGCCATCTTCTCAGTCTTTGCTTTGTGGGTCTAGGTTGAAAATGGAGGTAGTTGATAGCTTCAATTTTATTCTAAATTTTCCACCAAAACATTGAGACTCTCAAGATATGTTAATGAAGATTTTAAATTACTTTGACTGTAGCAATATAGTTCTGTTCTATGACAGTGTTCATCTTTTCAGTCATTATATTATTTCAGTAAAATAGTCACAGCTGTGTTTGGGGGGAAAATATTAATTAAAGGGATTATCTACTGAAAAGGTTCAAAGCTTTCCTTTATGAACTTCTGCTTGAAGAAATCTAAGTTTTAGCTTATATCTAGTTAGTTACCAAATAGCTGTTCCAATTAGCAATTTCTCTTTCTAATATTATTCTATCTTATGCCACTCCTTTCCTTTAAGTGTAGATGTTTTAACATTGTCAATAAACACAGCATGTGCAAGGGATATTACCCATGTGTCTTGTACAGTCATCATGGATTTAAAGCATCACAAGGAAAGAAGAGTTCTTTGCTTTCCAGGGACTCCTTTATCTGCAATGAATAAATAAAAGTTTGATCAACAAGATCTTCCTTCATATTTTTTGTTTCTGTCACAGAAAGATGTAGCTTGCCATCCAGACACCCAGCTGAATGGTTTAATAAGAGTGTTTCCAGTATTAGCATTAGGATAGGAAGCTGTAAGCTTCATGCCCTATCTGATTTAAGTGAAAATAAGAAGTTCAGCCTTTTTCCACTGAGAGAGATCAAGCCTCCCCATATAACAGCACTAATTAGAGCCAGAGGTATTCTTTTAGCTAAATAAACTTTTGAAATGTATCTAATGTGCACTTAGTGCTGATTGATATTTTTCCTTATGAAATGGTGAGTACTTATATTTTTTAAAAACCCTTTATCCCCATGAATATCTTTCTAGATAGCTGTTCATGGAGTAGTCCTCCATCTTTTAAAGTCTCTGGCTATGTCTTTCTCTATTACAAAATTAATATGTGTGTGGGATAGAGAAATTTGGTACCAAACACCTATTTTTCTCCCATGGGCTATTCTTTATTTTTAAAGAAAAGAAAAAGAAAATTTCGTGTTCAGAATCATGAAACCTGTAGTAAGGTAATTCTAATTTTGATCTGAATGGAATTTTAATGTCACTGCTAATAATGTAATTATTTGCTCTTAGTTTTAAATAATATATTTACATATATATGTATATAAAAGGATTCCAGGTCACAGATCAAAATTAATTAAAAAAAGGGAAGTTTCTGCTCCTACTGGAAAAGAAACACAGACTCAATACCGTAGCAAACACAAATGTGCCCTAGAATTTTACTCTGGTATGATTCTGTGTAAAGCTTTCAGTTGCATCATCTTGCATTACTTTGTAGTCCGCTTTTGTTAAGGGTAGAAACTTTCTCTCATGAATATGTTTACAGGAAGGTGGGAGAGTAATGAGAAGCATGACGTAGGCAACCTTGACAAAATATGTAATCTTGTTCTTGAAAGACTGTGGCAAGTGAGAAAGAGAACAGCAGGTAGTTCAAATCTAACCAGTAACGTAGCAGCCCACACCCTTCTGCCATCCTGGTGCTCTCACATCAGGTCTCACTGTGTGGCTTCTTCTTCTGCCTTTGCTCCCTGGGCGCTGTGTCACAACAGCCTGGAAATCACGTGTTTTGGTCCACAGAAGGAGAGAAGAATTCAAATACAAAAGAAGCAATCAAAGAGGGAGCCTCTCAAAATGCCTTTTTGTTCACTTAAAAAAAAAAATCTAGTTGAATAGGCCTCTATCTCTTTCTTTTTTACTGGAAACAGTAATCTCAAATTTAAACAGAAGATGAGTTCCCAAGAGAGCAGGATACAAGCCTTTCTGGTTTTCATTCCCAAGCCCCACAGCTCTGGCAGATGTGAAGCTGACTTCACTGACTGGAAATGTTGGTTATCTGGATAAGTTCAATCCAGCTTTGACAAAGCCAAGTTAACATCCCACTGGAGGCAGCCTCTGTTGCAATGCTGTAATTCCCTCATGAGATGGATGAAGTGCCCAGAGTTTTTCGCTCATGCCTCTATAGGGAAGTACCTGAAAATTCACAAGCCCCCTTCCGCCTTCTTCCCCTGCTGCCCTGGGTCCCAGCATCTTGTTCCCACAGGATGGTCCTGGCAACCTCGTGCACCTCAAATCCAAGGAGGCACCACAAACAGGCTGTCTCACATCTCCATGGACATTGAGGTCCCATATCTGTAGGCAAAGACTGACTGTTCAAGGGGGAAGGGGAGAGCCTCAACAGAAAGGAGATGACCTAAAACCTTGTTTGAGCAGAAGATTCATCAAAACCAATATAGTTTGGCATGGTTTTTTACAAGTTGGCCCTTCAAAATTAGAATTTCCTAGGTGACATTTTTTTCCCTCCATTTATTCTGCTTTGTGGCACTGTGTTTTTGAAGGATAAGTCAGCTAGAAAATCTCAAAAAAATAGCTTCCTAAAGAGAGTATTGGTGAGCTAACTCCTTGCAACTTAAATGCAACTGAGTGAAATCAGTCAGACAGGTCTTCTCCAAGCATCACAACACTATACAAATAAGAGCAAGTGGAAAACTGTCATCACTGTGGATGTGCTAGATGGATATTCTGGGGAAAAAGGGTACTTTTAAAAGGTTTTCTGTATATTCAGCATTGTACTTACTTGGTCATTTGTGAAAAGAGCAAACCACTCTTGACATTCATCCACAGAGAAAAGTTTAAATTTTATACACTACTGCACCCATTATAGCTCAAGCAAAGTTCATCCTCTCAAGGCCACCCTTCTTTTAATTCAGTCAACAAAATTTAGTTTTTGTCTTGCTCTTCTGTCTTTGGGGGTTTTTTTTTGAATAGAGCTTAAAATTAGTGTATGGCTACACGAATGAATTAAGATGGCAATTTGCTGTTTCTTTTTCTCAAGAAAAAAAGATGCAGAGATAGGAAAGATTCAATGGAAGAGCTAAAGTGCCAAAATAATAATAAAGAATAGATATTTGCAATACTAGATCTTTTCTCTTACCATGAACCCCAATTTACAACTCTTAACACCTTTAACAACAGCAACGCTGCTATATAATTTAGAGGTCTACTGATTATAAAATAGTTGATTTTTAAAAGCAACCAGTAACTGTTATCTTGTCTTTTAAATCTGGACCCTGATTTTCATACAACAACACACAGACACAACAAAAATTCTGTCACTTTAGAAGGCATTTTCTGTGGTAGGATTTTTTTCTCTATGGTATTTTTTTCTCAGTTGTATTCTTCTTATTTTTGCTAGTGCATAAGTTATTTTATGACTACCAGGAAAATAATAATATGAAGGTTCACCCTCTCATAAATAAAGGTGATTTATGAGGGAAAATTAAGGCACAAAATAGGCAGAAACTTGCTTAAATAAATTTGTAGTAGCTGACAAAGGCAAAATCAGTGTAAAAGCAAAGGAAAGATAACAATTGCTAAAGATACTTCAACAAGTTACAAAATGAAATCCAGTAAAGTATTGTTTAAAACTAAATTTTTTTTAAAATTACCCTAATAAAGCAGATTGATTAGACTGAGAAATAGTGTTTTAGCCAAAAAAAGTATAATCATGATAAAACATTGGAGAATTTACTGCAGGGAAAAGTCCTGCTTTGTCAGTGTGATATTCAAAGCTACTGATAAGTCATCAGTAGGTATAATTTTTCATATCCACAGCTTTTGTGATACTGCTTCCTGTGATCCTTTGATATATTAACTGATGTTTTTTACCAAATGCAGTTTAAAATGATTCTAAAGTTTCATCACCCTGCATTTAACATCTGCTCAGACGTTGTCCACCTGATCAATTAAATCTCAAGCTGTCTTTCTAATCAAAAGGCACAGAGCTGGAGTTTGCTTTCTCGACCAGCAGACACACTTGTACCTGCTGAGAGACTCTCTCAGGAACATCCCTGAGACTTCAACTCATGATCCAGAATACATAGAGTTGTAGTTGTAGGGGCCAGTAATAGGCAGTGCAATAGATCAGCACATCTTCCAATTGTAGAATTTCATGCTGTGGGGTTTCAGGAGGGTAAATAGGAGAAATAGAAAGTCAATTAGTTTGCCACACTGAATGTTCCCATTTTTCCCCAGAAAATTCAAGTGGAATTCAAAGCAGAAGGCTTTCTGGGAAGTGTTTTTCCATATGGCCTGCTGGGCCCCTTCACTACTTACCATGATTGTCCAGGGGAACACAAAAACCCATTGTGAATTTCAAGCCTTCCTGGCAGGGGAAGGTTTCAAGCTAGTTAAAGAGAACTACCTGGAAATAACAGCTATATAACTTGAGTTAAAATGCAAATAAATGAAGTCATGGTTGCTCACATGAAAATAATGAATTTGTACTTTGCAATAGATCAGCACTGACTGCAGAGAGCAAAAGAACAGGGTAGATAATATGTCCCTAGAAGGAAAGTAAAAGGGGAAAAACATATATTTAATAATATAGGATTAAATCTATCACCATATAAAAAGAGAAAGATTCAACAGAATGGATAGAAATAGGTTTAACTACGCATTTTCTCCTCATAGTAAACAAAAACTGAAGACATTAATAAAATTATATTAGGATTGAAAGATTTTCATTTATTTGAACAACTATTGTCCTAGTCTTTTATAGAACCAAATAAAAACAGAGATATTGTGGACATATAACTTTGTCTCCTTGGTTAAGCTTTCCACCAACTTATTTGTTTCAGATAACTTTTAGTACGTGAACATATAGAGAATTCTTTTAGAAGCAAAACGTCTATTAAAATCTCTTCTTAAAAATAGTTATTTTGTGATTAACAGTGGTTAAAGAGTTATACTGGTTCTGGCACATTCATAGTTTTACTGTAAAAATGTCTACAACTGGGCTTTCACTGAGGGTTTCATTTTAGAATACTCCAACATTGTGTCTGTGGAAAAAAAACCCAAACACTTTGATTAGAGATTTGTAACTTCAGTAAAATTATCAGAACTGAAAAACTTGCAAAAATATATTTTTCTTCTTTTTTATTAAATTCTTAATTTTGACAGTTTGAAAAGAGTATCTGGATGGAATTTCTCTTGCTTATTTATGAGATTACTTGTTATTAGTTCTTTTCAATTTAAAGAATAGAACTACTGGATCCTTTTGAAGTTACTTCATCCAAGGTGAAAATGGAAAAAATAGAAAAGGATGAAGCTTTTCTTCTCTAAGAAAAGGGAGATCAAATTTTCATTCCATGCTGTCAATTTATTAAGAGAAGGATAATGTAAAAGAGAATATAGATGGTCTCTAAAAAATAATAATGTTTTGTTAGTATTTTTATAATTTTTTACATGATAACTACTTTCAAAATTCTTCAAAACATCAGACCAAAACAGTCCTCATAGACAGACAACTTTTTTTGAACAGTAAAAATAAAAGAAATTAGCTTGGATCCTCTTCAGAAATTTGACAAGCTAAAATGCTGAAGCTTAAAAGATTTCTCACTCAACATGTAAAGCTTATTTTGAAAGGGGTAAGATTTAAGCTAATTTTGAGAACCAGAACTCAAAATAATTTCAATCTCTTTTTAACACCTTGTGCCTAGGATAATATTTACAGCTGCAGAAACAGCCCCCAGAGCCCCAAGGAACTGTCAGCCCTGGGAAGCCTAGCAGGAATGGGGAGCACAGGGCGAAGTGTCCGTTTCAGACACCTTACACTGCTGCTCTCATCTTCACTTCTTTGCACCCAGCACTGACTGTAGAATTTGGTCTGGGTTCTTTGTCCCAAGGGTTAGCCCAGGAACAGAAGGATGCAGGGCATTCCTGTTTGTTTGCTTGTACAGATGAGAAATAAAGGTTCGGTCTCAGTGGTCTTTGGCTTGTGAGAACCTTGATCAGAGCAAGGCTACTCCAGCAGCCATGCTGGCAGTGATTGACCCCAGCTACACCATCAATCTCCTTGTTTTGCTCCGTCTTCCAAAGTCCAATCAGTGTCTGATAAGTGGGGAGAAAAAATAAACTGATTCAACTGAGTCATCTAGCTGCAAATAAAAACAAAGCCTTTTTTACATTTGCTTGATGTTTCTTTTTTGAGACCTCTATCTCATCTTTGAAGTACACTTGGAGTCACTGTCTCCAATCCAGCCCTGATTTAAACATTGAAGACACAGACATTGGCATATATTACAGGAGCTGCATGACACTTTCCACTTCCTATGACTCTGTTTTCTGCTGCTCAAAACTTCATAAATATTATGATTTTATGCTGATCTTTCCATTCCTGGTATCTCTCTTAGGCTGTGTTTTGTTTTTGTTTTCTTTTTTAAGTATTTCAGCCAAAATCAGGTTTTTGTTTCCTAGAGTATATTTAGGGGGAAAAAAACTACATCATTGTGCCCATACAGAATGGAAGAAAAACCAAACCAACAACCCCAAATACTAAGCAAACAACTGAGAACAACAGCAATAAAAAAAACCAAACCAAAGCAAAACAGGGAAGTGGCTGATACACATGAAGGCTGTGTTGACATTCAGCAGGACCTCCATAGACTGGAGAGGTGGGTGCAAAGAAAAGTGATGAGGTTCAACAAGGGCCAGTGCAGGGTCCTGCACCTGGGGAGGAATAACCCCAAGTGCCAGCACAGGTTGGGGACTGACCTGCTGGAGAGCAGCTCTGTGGAGAAGGACTGGGGGTCCTGGTGGGTGACCATGATTCAGCACTGCCCTTATGGCCAGGAGAATCAATGATGTCCTGGGGTGCATGGGGAAGAGCGTGGCCAGCAGGTCGAGGGAGATGATCCTGCCCCTGTGCTCAGCCCTGGTGAGGCCACCTCTGAAATACTGCATCCAGTTCTGGGCTCCTCAGGATAGGAAAGGCAAGGAGCTACTGGAGAGGGTCCAACAGAGGCTACAAAGATGATGAGGGGTCTGGAGCATTTCTCTTATTAGGAGAGACTGTGGGAGCTGGGCCTGTTCAGTCTGGAGAAGAGAAGACTGAGAAGGATCTCATTAATGCATATAAACCTCTCAAAGATGGATGCCAAGAGGATGGTGCCAGTGGTTCCCAGTGACAGGACAAGGAGCAATGGCCATAACTAAAACACAAGAAGTTTCACCTCAACATGAGGAAGAACTTCTTTACGCTGAGGGTGGCAGAACACTGGAACAGGTTGCCCAGGTCATGGAGTTTCCCTCTCTAGAGACACTCAAAATCCACCTGGACATGTTCCTGTGTAACCTGCTCTAGGTGACCCTACCTTGGCAGGGAAGCTGGACTTGGAAAACTAGGAAAATGCCCTAAGATGTGAGGCAGGAGGCCTCTTGATAGGTGAAGAGGCTAGGCCAGACCAGATGGGTACATCCCCCTGGGTTCCTCGACTGAGGTTGGTGCAATGAGCTCAGTGTTTCCTGATGGAGTGGTGCATAGGAAGAAGTCAGATCAGTGTTTCAGGTCTCCTGCTGGATTTAAAGATTATGTGGCCAAGGAGATGCATATTGAGCCTACAACCAATACTTGGGGTGGCAGGGATGGAGGAAAGGTGAAAGCAGAATTTTCTCTGGCAGAAACCAGCTCTCCTGGACAGAGGCTCACTGTTCCCAGCTAGGAGCCCCTGCAGATCAAAAAGCTTCCAGCTCATGTAGAGCAGGGGAGAAGCAGCACCTTCCTACAGACATTTTGGCAGGCCCTGAGTTTGCCTGCCTTGGAATGTGGCACAGACAAGCCTTTCAGAATGCAGGAGTGCTGAGCAACTTTGCCCTGAGGAAAGTGTACTCGGGGGAGCACACTCCTCCTGAAAGTGGAGGTATGGTTTTATTGTAATTTATTGGAATTTTTAAGGAATGCAACAATGAAATAGCTGGTCTGAATGGGGCCCATCATGCATAAATAAAAACTAAGAGGATAAAAATTGGGGGTTGCAAAGGCAAATTCTCAAAATTTAGAAGTGGTTCTAGCGAAGGCATTAAGGATATCCTTAATGCAGCTGCTTTAAGTGTACCAGTTCTTTGATCTAAGCAGCATCACATCCAGCCACTGCAATGTGACAAAGTCCATTCAGTTCTCCCAGAGCTTTGACAAGATTACCAACCCCAGGATCTCTAAGGAAAGGATAATGCTAAAATATAGTGAATTCTTGAATACAGACAACATAATTTATCATTTTGCAGTGCATTCAACTGGCAGGATGAAAAATCCTACTGTGCATGCCTTAGAGGATCAGTAACTGAGAGAGAAGATGCCATTGCTTCCCCAGAAAGCAAGAAAAAGATGTAGACTCAGTTCCCTTCTCCTCAGACAGGAAAAATAGGGCACACTGACTCCATGGTGCTAATTAAAGATCAGATGTATTTTCAGACTTTGGGGATTCCTTCAGTACATGGATCAGTCATTCCTAAGTACCCCAGGTTGCTTCTTCTTCACTGTGGTCTTTGTTGGAATTTCTTTTTTTTGGCTTTTTGATCCAAATATTAACTGGTGTAAATTGGTACTGCTCTCTAGAGACTTAGTTTTTAAAGATGAAAGAAAAATTCTTTTTAAAAGCCCTGCTTTGTCAGTCTGATGGTGAAAAGATGAACAAGAATGTCTGCTACTTGCAGTACACAACTGGTTGCCTTAGTAATACAGTCAAAATTCGGTTGAAGGAACCCTGTAAAGGACAAGAAATATTGCTAGAGAAGTGGAAAGATAACCCTGGCAGAAAGGTGTATGGCAAGTGGATTGAAAAAGGGCAAGAAAAGAACAATTAAAGTGATCTTTTGCTGCTCTTCAATTATGATTGAACAAGCGCAACTCTGGCATTTTATAGTGGGCTTGCTGAGCAAATTTGCTTTACTCATAGCAAGAATTATATGATCAGATGAAGCTACTGTCACTTAGTGCAGAAGGCAATGCAACATGGATGGGTTAATCCCAGTGCCTGTAGTAACCTAAATTGGAATCCCTTTTCCTTGTCATGGTGTAACTGCAGATATTACCAGTAATATATCACCATATTTCCCTTTTTTACATACTAAAACATACTATGAATAATTAAAAAAAAAAAAAGGCTTATGGTACAATTTCTGTTAGAATCAGTTTTAAGCTATTTATTTTATTTGAAGGCATAGTCACTGATATATTTTTCTTCTTGTGTAAGCTTTGTCATTTGCTATATATGTTCTACATATGCCTAGGTAGTCAGGACTAGCAGTTTTAGATGTACAAATACACTTACAAATCCAAAGAGGATTGGTAAGCCAACATATTGAGATTCAGAAGAGTGAAAAGTCTACTTTTTGTGACCTAGGGTGTTGCAGATTTACCAGATTTCCCAGAAAACTGTAAGGAAATTTGCATTCCATGGGAAATGCATAGTCTAAATGAGTGTCCTTAGATTTGATTTAACAATTTAAGATATGTGAGACTTCTTTATTTGTTCTCACATTTCACTGTTCATAGGGTTGTCCTACCTGACTCTCATGTGCCTGTCACTTCTTTTTCAAAGGCTCCCAAACACCTTTGTCTTGTTTTGTGGTTTGTTTTTGTTTTTTTGGTTTTTTGTTTTGTTTTGTTTTGGGTTTTTTTGTTTTGTTTTGGGTTTTTTTTGTTTTGTTTTGGTTTTTTTTAATTTTTTTTTTATTTGTTTGTTTTGGTTTATTTGGTCATCTTTTTTAATTAAAAAGAAAAGTTTCTATCTCCACTTGAAGCCTTGATCTAAAGCAGGTCTCCTTGTGTGCTCTGGCACTGTCTCCAGCAGGGGTTCTCCCTATTCTCCTTGCAGTCCAAGTCTCTCCCCTGGAGCGTTTCTCACAGAGCCACCCAGTCAGCTCTTTCAGCAGCAGAAAGTGACTTTCAGTGACTACCCAGCAAAAGAGAATTAACTGGGGACAGGGGGCAGGAAAGACGTGTGTGTGTGGATGGATGGATGGATGGAAGGATGGATGGATGGATGGATGGATGGATGGATGGATGGATGGATGGATGGATGGATGGATGGATGGATGGATGGATGGATGGATGGAGGTTTTATGACTGTATTAACAGTACTAATGTTCTCAAGGGGTAGAGTGCTGCAGACAAACAGCTTACTCAGCACTTTCATGAAATGCATTTTTTTCTCACCTTAGGTCACAGAAAACCCTCTTTGCAAACAGGTGCCTGATACACCTTGTGCTAGAGCAAACTAGCAGGTATTATATAATCTGTTTCAAAAATAAAAGCAAACTTTGCTAATGTCATTTGGATTTTGTTTTTCTTTTCCTATAGTTTCTCAAGGGAATTTAAACTAGTCAAAAAGAACAACTACACACAAATAGTGCTGACAGAGTTGCAAACAGACAGTAAATTTATATTTCCAGGATACCAGTGGAGAGTTTTTCCTGGCTTAGAGATACTCTAGAAAGGGATTAAACCAAAGCAGCACTGAGGTCCTTTCTATAATCACAGCTATATGTTTTATCAATTGTTCTGTTGAAATCAATGCTTTAATACATAATATTTATGCATTTAAGCTAAAAATGATGTCTTAAGTACCAATATTCCTAGTCACAGGTGATAGAACCCTACAGTTCCAGTTACTGCTTCTGTGTGTTTTCTACAGTTGCCCTTCATCTTCCCTGCCCTCTCTTCGGTTTTGTGGTGTTTTTCTTTCTTGACCCCGACACAATATGGAAGGAGAAGGTTGCCCTTCTTTGCAGTGCCATAGCTGGGGGAGCACAGAAGACCTGGAGAGACAGGTTTGAGCCTTACAAGTGTCTTCATATCCTGAGCATGTGTCCAACAATTTTATTAATATAAATCTGTGGGCTTATTGTTCTTTTGAAAAAGACTAAAAATCAAACTCTGTACTGAAGAACGCAAATTACAGATTTTGGGCTGTCTTGTGCCTTGGATTATGGCGCACTCTTACTATGCCACAAATTTCCACTTAGAACCCCTGACTAGAGACGCAGTGGTTTCTTCACAATAGACAGATTTGTTGCAGTGTGCTCTGGCCAGTTTTGGTCTGTCTCATGGCCAGGCTCTGCTATGTACCCTCCCCCCCACCCTTGGTATCGGTTCTCCACCCCCCAGAGGGCTCTGTATTGTGTAATCCTACACAAAGCCCGCCAAATTCAAACCTAGCACCCCTCCCCTATTGGATGTTGTACCCTCCCCCGGCCCCTCGTGTCTGTATTTATGTAACTGTAACCCCCCCATGCCAGTACTTCTCCGGCACAATCCAGTGCCGAATAAACTATCTGGGAACACCCCTCCGCCTTGTCTTTCCTTCTTCAGCGCACCTGGAACATCGGTGGGCTGGGTGAACCCCTACAGGAATTTCGCCAGCCCACCCATGCCTTGGAGCAGCCTGGACAGCCCCTGAAGCCGTGGATGGACGCCCAGTGCCCCTACCGACTGCGTCGCAGCACAGATCTAAACTGAAGTATATGTTCATTTAATTTATGAATTCCCTTCTGTCCCATGCAGAATGAATCAACACATTCCCACATGTCTTCCTAACAGAGAACCTTATACGAGGAACCAATAATAAAGTACATCTAGGAAAATTTAGCCACCATATCTTGGCATAATTTGAAAAAAAAATCAAAGAACTGTGTGCATGCTGGAATCAAAGGAAACTGCTTTCATTAAATAAAATTAGTACTTCCCGGTTATCCTATTTTATTAATAAAGTCCCCTCTAGGCATAAAGTTTATTTCATAAAAGATCTATTTAAATAGGTAAAATTGTGCTTATATTGTTAGTTAACCAGTTTCTAGATATAAAATGAAGGATATAATTAATATGCAGTGCCTGAAATACATTATTACAGACATATTCAGAAAAAAACCCCTCATTTTGTTGATAGAAATATTTCCAAAAACAAATTCAAGTAAAAATTACTTAAGAAAACCTTCTTTAACACACTTTTACCTCTGTTTTATTTAGAAAGATTAACTCCTACATATTCCATTTTATTGCACTATAGCTACACAGAGGAAAATGCATCACCTATTTTAACTTTAGTTATCATTAAATTTTTTCTCTAAGGAGCAGATAACAAAAGATGCTGTTTTAAAATTATCTTCACTTTCTGCTGTTATCCCAGAAAAAATATCATATTAAATCTCTTTTTCAAGTATCCATCAGAATAAGAATGTCAAATGAGTCGTTCTTTCAACATAATAGCAAGATATGGTTGTTTTTATTTGTTGAAATTGTAATTATTTGCATATACAACCCTATCATTAGAGGTTCAAGAGAAATTACTTAAGATGTGATGGTCATGTTAGAATGATTAAATACAGCAATATTTTAGAATCATAGATTAATTTTGTTTGGAAGGAACCTTAAAGATCATCTAGTTCCAATACCCCTGCCATGAGCAGAGACACCTTCCACCAGACCACCAAAGTCCCATCCAACCCAGTGTTGGACACTTCCAGGAGTGAGGCATCCAGAGATTCTCTGGGCAAACTGTTCCAGTATCTCACCATCCCCATAGTAAAGAATTTATTCCTGATATCTAATATAACCCTACTCTCTTCTGGTTTAAAGCCATCCCCTTTGTACTATTACTATATGTTCTTGTAAGAAGTCCCTCTCCAGCTCTCTTGCAGGCTCCCTTTAGGTGCTGGAAGGCCTTCTCAGAGCCTTCTCTTCTTCAGGCTGAGCAACCCCTACTCTCTCAGCCTATTTCCATTTGGAGGTGCTCCAGCTCTCTGACAATTTTCATGGCCCTCCCCTGCACTTGCTCCAGCAGATCCATGTCCTTCCTGTGTTGGGGGCTCAAGAACTAAACATGTTACTGCAGGTGGGCACTCAAAGGGCAAAGAAGACGAGTGGAATCACCTCTTTTGACCTGCTGGCCATGCTGCTTTTGTTGCAGCCCAGGATATGGTTGGCTTTTTGTCCTATGAGTAGATATTGTCCAGTGATGAGGTTCTTGTCCACCAAGACCCTCAAGTCCTTCTCTATCAGGCTGCTATCAACCCCTTCTCTTCCAAGGCTGTGTTTGTGCTGTGGATTGGCCCAACCCAAATGCAGGCACCTTACGCTTGGCCTTGGTGAACTTCATGAGTTTTGCACAGGCCCACCTCTCAAGCCTGCCAAGTGCCCTGGAAGTGTTTAAAAAAAGTGTGGCTGTGACACTTGAGGACATGGTTTAGTGGTGAACATGACGGTGATGCTGGGTTGATGGTTGGACTTGATGATCTTAAAGATCTTTTCCAACCTTAATGATTCTGGGTTTCTGTGTCATGTGGGACAGTGGCAGATGCCTTGCACAAGTCCAAATAGAGCTATTATAGCAGAGTCAGACAGTGAGTCAGAACAATGTACTGTAGATGACGAAAATCTTGTTCTAATTATATAGTATTTGTGACAGAAGAAATATACAACATTTCTCATGACACAGTACACAGCAATTTCAGTTTACAGATGATTCAGTTTTATGAGTGAGGTGATGGCTTCTCAGCAGACTCAATGGACCCCCAAGAGGTACCAGTGAAGATCATGTCAATTTTTTCTCAGTTCTTCTGAAAATTGCTAATTAATTAATAATTCAGAGATAAGATTATGCTTGTCCCTGAAAGTGATAACAGTACTGTAACTGCTGACAGTCATAAAGGCAGAAATAGCAAAACCACTCTTCCAAATCACTACATTGATACCATAGCTCAGTGTATTGCTGTAAGTGATCAATAAATAACTGCATGACAGAGACTGTGTTACCTTTACTCTGGTTTTTCTATAGTTTTAATGGAAGAAAAAAATACTAACATAAATTTTAATTATATCAAAGGTTCTTAGCAATTTTTTTCATGGAGCTGTAGGGCATGGTGCATGCAAATACACATCCTTCAGATTCTGTTCTTTCTCCTCCTTTAAAGAAGACTTTTCTTCTTTGTAGAAATAAAAGGCACAAAACCCCCTTAACATGCATTTTTTGTGAATTTTAGATATATGCAGTCTGCTAGAAAAAGTAAACTGACAGCAATCATTTTCCTGCATTGTAGGTAGTATGTCAAGCATTGCACATCAATTCCCCTTCCAGTGTTTCTCATTCTTTTTGGGAATTAGGGGAGAAGAGTGGTTAAGTGCCACCTAGGAAGTGATACATTATTAGATATGTATGCAAGATATACTAGTATTTCTTAGATCAGCAGCTGTAGTCAAGTTCTTGGTGAAGAACATCATTGGATAGTCTAGGAGCAGAAGACAGATATATTAAAAGCATCTCCCTCAGATACAAGAAAAGACTTTGTTTTGAAATACATAATTTTAGGAAACTTTATGTAAATGTAGTAGAATGTCCTGTCATTATAAAAAATGGGAAAAAAAAGGAGATTAATTTACTCTTGCAAATGACACTAAAATACCAAAAAAAAAAAAATTCCCAAATAGAAAACTTGCCCATATCATATAGTACTGTGAAAATGCTCTAATGTTATTTTTTTTACTGCTCAAGAGACCCAAGCTTTTTCCCTGTGCTTTGAGGGAGTGAATCTTCCGTCACGCTGAGGGGCAGGGGCAGTGTCCACAGAGGTAGAGCAGGTAGAAAGGGGGAAGTGAGCAGCACCTTTTACATTCACTCTTTGAATGTAACTCACATGTGCCCTGCAACTTCCGCAGGTAAGCTGGTATGCCTTCATCCCTGCCACACCACAAGGGCAGTTTCAAGGGTTTAATGCTTTGAATGTGTTTAGATCACCCACCTGGACTTTGATCTGAGCTAAACACACTATGAAATTGAATTCAGGGCTGCAGTTTTGCACAGCAGCTATGTCATGGTCCTGGGTAGAATTTATGCTGTGTCTCTGCAGCTGTAACCCTCCAGAGCTATCCACGAATGCATACAGGGTCCCAAGGGACAAAGTCAGAGCTCTGTGAGACTTGTCATGCAGCCAAAGGAGCAGAGTGGCTGTGAATCCCTGTCTTGCTTTCTGGTGTTCATATGAAGGGAGTTACCTTCTC
This sequence comes from Pomatostomus ruficeps, assembly GCA_013400735.1. Classification (NCBI taxonomy): domain Eukaryota; kingdom Metazoa; phylum Chordata; class Aves; order Passeriformes; family Timaliidae; genus Pomatostomus; species Pomatostomus ruficeps. The sequence continues at coordinate 26,484 of VYZT01055030.1, read as the reverse complement.
TTTTCTTGCCTATTTTTGTTCTGTCTTGAAGAAGTGCTGAGCAAGAGAATTCACTTGTGGCATCATTTGCATGATAGCATCATGTAGCAGTTGCTTTCACCTCCAAAGCCCTTTACAAGCATTAGTTTAATTGATCTTTTGCATGAATTGAGATAAAAGAGTATTTTATAGCTGTTGAATGAATATAACCAATACTTCCTCTTTTTGATAAGCTATTACTGAATATTTCTGAGATTTCTCTGCTCACAAACCTTTTTCTAGCTTGCATATATAAGGATAGCTTTCAAGGACTTACACAGAATATTAAAATCTTAACTTTTGATTGTGGCTTGCATTGATTTGAATGGGTTTGTTCCTGGCAATATGGTTTTCATAGCTTTGGTATTTGTTCTCTTTATCTATTTATATTCAATTTATACTTATATTTATTTATTTTATACTTTGGATAGCTGAGGTGGCATTGCAAATTACTTTTGAAGATTTTGCTGTAAGTGGTCATGTTCTGGTGTCAGTTAAGAGCATACAGTCTAGCCTAAAGGTTCTGTGACTGCTGAGCTATCAAATTCACTTCTGTGTATGTACTGTCCAGGTGAATACATGTGTAAGCTTCAATGACTCAGTGGGAGCACACCTGCTAATCTTTAAGAGCTACACATGAAACACCATGGCATCTGTTCCCATCTTTATGAACTCCCAGTAAAAATTATGCTTTACAAATGGAGTGCAAAAATTCCTGTAATTTAACTTAAAAAAAAATTAATGGCACATATTACCATAATGAATGTTAAAAAAAGAAGTTGATATCCATAAAATGTGTTTTGAGATTGCTTTCTTATTTCCTAATCAAGGAGATACATTGTCCTATTTCCTATATCAAGGAGAATCATAGTTCCTATGGCATTGCTATTGCTGTTTGTGTTACTGTAGAATTTCAGGATTGAGATTTCAGGCTACAGAGCTTCACCATGTAAAAACACAATAAACCAAAGCTCCCTGTCCCAAATAATTTACCATATGCGAAAATCTAGGCAGATGTACCAAACAGACAGGGGAATAACTTGATAGCAATTTTTTAGCACACCACTGTAAACAATGGTCATCACATATGCCATCCTTTTAAAGAGTTATTAGCTCTAGAAATTGATGTGATTAATAGGGTTTGGAGTAATATCATATCTCTCCATTAATTTATTATTTCATATCCTCAGTAAATTCATATTTGTCAATTAACTGAATATTTAGTTCTCCATTTCAGTCCTCCAGGGTCTCAGGAAATGAACTGCTAAGGAATTTTACTGAGAAGTAACCACATGCATTTCCAATACTGATTTAATTTCTTATACTGAACTTCTTACTTCACTAAATTGCAGATGCAGATGGAAAATGACTGTGTGTGACCTACAGGGAAATTCCCGTATATTGAAAATCAAACATCCCAAATATGAATATAAAAGAAATATATAGACGAAAAATAAAAATTACTGGTATAAGTGCCTAAAATTCATTGTTACTTCTGAACATCACCAAATGATCTACCTACCTAAACGATGTGGCTTAGTATGTGGAAAGATTTGTTCCAGCTAGATTGTTTTTCCTGTTTTCAAGTTTTAACTTTTTTTTTTTTAATATTCTATTTAACAGACACAGGCAAAATCAAGATTGGTGATCTGGTTTCATATGCTATCAATAGTATTTTCTTACGTGAGCTCTTTAAAAGTGATATAAAGAAACTGTGCACAATCTCTGAGACTCTGAAATGTGTTATTATTTAGATTGAGCCTTTTGTTATGCAAAACAATGCCTGCATTTCAAGGCAAGAAGTAATCATGGACAGTGAAATGAAGAGGAAAGAAATGAAAAGATGGACAACAAAGGAATTTTATTTATTTGACTAAAGACTGAAAATACAAAACCTGGTAAGTACAAGGATAGCACAAGACTGACATTTCAGATAAACACAGACTGAAATTAAGAAAAAGTGGTAAAAACATTTAACACTGTGTTCAAATAACATATTAAAGAGTCNAAACTTTTTCACCTTTCCTTCATTAACTATTTCAACTGGTTCTGACCCATTTGCTCATTATAATGTCATCTAAGACTTAACCACTTGGTTATTGCTGACTTTCTTGGTTGCCTAAGAATAAATTGCTAGTTTAATTTGAATGCAGTGTCTATTTCTACTCGCAAATAATGACCAGCATTGCTGAATTTATTATTCTAATTGTTGTATTTATGTAGAACATAATAGTCCTTGGTCTCTAAAAAAGCCCGCTTTTATAGTGTTTTACTAACTTGTCTCCTCATCCCAGGTGTGTGTGAGAAAGTTGAAATGCACTGTGAAATGCTAAGTCTTTCTGGCCTTTTATAGGATATTCAGCAGAATATTGGACGCCACTGATCCACACAAGAGATGTGCAGGGAGAAAATTACAGATAGAAGCAAAATAGGAATCTTTCAGCTTAAGGCCCGATGGCCATTTTCCTAAGCTGCCCCTCCTATAAAGCTTACCTTGCTAATATTTACAGTGCAATAATGATTATCTCTTTCCTGACAGTGCAAAAGGAATCTGTCAAGCTGTTTGTTCTGCCAACACTCCAGGCCCTACAGCTCTTATCATAGTCTATGGAGAAAACTCAGTTCCCTCAATGGTATAAAATTAACATAAAATTTTTCTCTCCTGTATTTTCAATCTACTTCTTGCAAGCATAACATGTATGTTGATATTCTTTGCAAGGGAAACACCATCAGGCCTGCCTAATTAATCCGAAGTTGTTAGTTCTCACTTCTCCCTTGATACACACTTCAAAACCCATTACTCTAGCCAGTGCCAGCTGGCATACAAGAATGCAGTAAGGCAAGTAGACCTTTCTCTTTCACTCTAAAAATCTCACTGTTCCTCCATGAGATTTCAAGCCACCCTGAACACAGTTTCAGTCTTGGCAGCGTGGAAACAACCTGTTAGTTCACTGTAGTAATCCCTGTCTTTACATTACCATACTCTCACCAATAACTACTGCATTGCAGAAGTCAATTTGGTAGGAAAGCTCCCTGGAAAATTTTATCTAGTTACTTGATTCAATACTGATATATTCGTGTGAATATCTATTGCAATGAATTTCACTGTCCTGGGTCATTCATAGAACAAGACTAAGAGACCTATAAACCATTTTGGGCCTTAAAGGTCTCTGAATTAATGGCATAAGTGAGAGGATGGTATGTTAACTCTTAGCAGCCAATCTTGACAAAATAAAATGCCGTTTAACTAGTCTGTTCCTCTTCTATGAAGTTCTCTCAAAACCTCCACATCCACACCTGACCCTGCAGTATGTTGTTACTAGTTTCCTGAAAGAATTGGCCTTGTTGCTGAACTTCTGTCACAGACCTGTGTTTTCACATAAAGCCAGGTCTCTTCACATGTCTAGAATTTTGAGATATTTTTGAATTGGATATTGACTGCACCCTCTGTTTGACTTTGCTTTCACCTTTTTTCACCTTCCACTGAAAGATGGTATGTTTCAGCAAAGTTACTTCCTTAAGTGAAAATAAAATCTGCCACAATCCAGCGGGAAGATTAAATTCAATTTTACCGTGTTTTTCCAAGGCTATGAGGCACAACAACAAAGTGAACATCTGTTGTCCAAGTACAACCAATGCAACTCTACAGGAAAAAGACTATAAAATTCAAAGAAAATTCAGTCCTGAGAGAAAACAAACAAAAATCCCAACAATTTTATACTCCTTCCTGCAGAGTGTCAGCTGCCCAGGACGTATTACCACAGTGTAGTTTCTTTAAAAGGCTTAGCAGTCAGTGTGAGGCTAATGCGATTGAAACCAGTGGACCTCTGCTCATCTGCATCAGCTGAGGATGTAAATATAAACTGGAATATGAACGTTCACAAACATTGTCTGTTACTGAGTATACCACTCTGCAGCTTTGCTAAAACACAGTAGAGAGATGGGAAAATATGTAAATAAATTTCTAACACTTCAGCCTTAGGTTAAAGTGTATGGAAATAAAATTAGAAACATTCTGGCATAAAATCTCTGCACTTAAAAATAACAACAATAACAACAACAACAACAACAACAAAACCTGATAGGCCTTTACTATCCTAGTAAATTGGTATGTGAAAGTATGTAGGCAACATTTTGACGTGACTACTTATACATACTTGAAGTTTAAAAATTATTAGTCAGACAGCATGTTTCTAAATTTAGTAGAATTGTTCTGGTTTTGTTCTTATGTCACATCTCTCACAGGTATATCCGAGTGTTTCTCAGCTGCCCAGGGAGCAACCTAACTGGCATCAGTACTGTGCTATCTATACCCACGTAATCTCTCCAAAGGGTGAACAGTGTGCATTGAAGCATCTTATCTTGGTTTGTTATCAAATCCTGATTCTTTCTGAGGTATTTGGTGAAGTATTATGCAGCTCAAATATGTATTCAACCTCACAGCACAGGAAGCTGCTGGGTGAGACATCTAAGGGCTTTGGCATCCAAACTGATCTCCCTGTAGAAAGGTCTGAAGTAAGAAATGGCCTAATTTCATTCACAGATGGCATATCTGAGCCTCCAGACCATATCAAAAAGCATTAGTTGATTACTTTAAATAAAAAGGTTTATTTCTTTCCTGATTCCCTCTACAGTTTTCTTTCAGGTTGATGAAACAATCCCAGATGATGTATTCTCACTTACGTGTTTATAATGATGGCTTGCAACTCAATCAATACACTTTGGAGATATCAGAATTGAAGAACCCCACAGTATCTTCAGGGAAATATGAAATACCAGGTTTATTACAAGATCAAGATGTATAACATTAAATTAAAGGGCTTTTTTTAAAGTTGAAACTTCCTTCTTTAAGGGACAATTAACTCACATTTGCCCCTTTTATTTCCTGTCTAGCATGTCAGCTGTCACATATTTGTGAAATCTTTAGCTGTTATTGCAGTTTGAAATTTTCCTTTTTCCTAACACTGCTTGACTCCCTTAGACTCATGGCTTCTGAGCAAGCCTTGCTACCACTTGAAGGTTCATTAAGCCCAAGGCAGAAGTATACAATGTAGCATTTACTGTAGGTGTGAAAATTCAGCAGAATCCAGATAACACTTCCCATTTGTTTGGTTTATCTCCCATATTTCTTGCCGTTCTGACAGCCCTTAGCCTTTTCTCTGATATTTGATGGACTTGAACCTTATACCCTTTTGTTCTTCATTCCCTTTCACTTGCCTTTTTTAAATTTGTGTCTCAGGAGAAATTAGTAGTGATGATCAGTGGCTGGGTTGTTTTGAATAATTCTGCTGCCTGCAAGTAACCAGATGTGGGATTTCAATAGAACGCTCATTAGGCCAACATGAGTCCATTTAGTAAAAAATAAGAAATTTTAGATATATGCTGAGAGAAGCTGGCAGATCTAAGTGTTCCCTAGAGAGAAGAAAATTCTTTTTTCTGTGTGTTGTGCACTAACAATGAAATTAAAGCTGATGATTTTGAAAGGCTTAGGATCCAACATAGAACAGTAATGAAGAGAGAAAAACTGTAATAGGAACTTCTTCATAGTCATCTTCAAAGTTTGACAGAATTTTGAGGTTTGATCCTCAAATACATGGAAAATGAAGCCTGTGTTTAACTAGAGACAACCTGAATTTTGTCTGCCTATGGTTTACTCATGGCCAGGAATTTTTTCCAATGGATAGCTAGAAGCTTTTTGACTTTGACTTTGGACATAGGTGAATACTCACAGCCTCATTATTAGACACACTGTTCCTGCTCCATTTAAAATGTTCATAGAGGTAAAATAGTGTTTCCCTGCACCCCAGATTTCTTTAGCTTACATATGGAAAGATGATTTTACCAAAAAGATGTTTTGAACTTAGTACGTAAAATTTGTACTCTCCATAGTTTTCCTGAGATAAGTATTTTCCCTTAAGCTTTACGTGGCTATGTTTCCATTATAGATTTCTTTAGAGTGGTTCAGAGCCCTATTTAAAAATATGCATAGAAGTATCAAATTCATGTTATATTATATACTATGAGAGAGGAAATAGAATAAAAGAGTCAATGGGCCTTAAGTACATATACTGCAAACATACACTTTGGCATTTTCATCTTCTATCTTGTTTTTTTTCTTGCATTACCTCAGAAACATATGTATGACATGGAAGTTGTAGTTCTAAATGCCTGGAATGTTAAAATAGTCACTTCTTAAAATTAACAATCATTGGGATTTAATTTTGTTGGGGTTTTTTTAACAATACACATTTCCAAGTCTCTGTTAAAAAAAAAAAAAACAAAAAAAACCCCCAACCAACCAACCAAACAAAAAACCCCAAATAGCCTAACAAACAAATAAAAAACCACCAAAAACAACCCGAACAAAAAAACCAAACAAACCCAAACAACATAGTAAAAACCTCTGCTTTTCTGAAATAGCTCTGTTCCTTACTGGAATCACTGTTCTGCAGTAAAAGCTAAGAACAGAATTAGTTCAAGGTTAGAATTGCTTCTAAACTGCCAATCCATAAGGAGCTATGGCCTTCCTGAAGCAGACTCCGGCCTCTGCCTGAGGAGCCCAAGGACATCCATGAGATTCGGGGCACTGGATCTGCCTCTGCAGTACCCAGGGTATTGGGAGGCAGGGATTGCTCTTTCTCAAAAAGCACTACCAGAGACTGGCAGTGCTTCATCCTAGGGAAGATGGCTCAGAAATTTCAAGGAGAGTTAGACAATTAAATCCCTGGAGGTTCCTTTCCCCTGGAGGAGAGGAAGGAAATAAAAGATGGTTATTTCCACTCTTTGCATTAAAAAAGAAAAGCCTAATGGTTATTTAACACACTGTGACATTTAGAACAAATTGGTTTTGCTTCTAACACACCAGACAGACATAAAGTGCCTTAATTTCCAGATGATACACAGCTATCATGGATCTTGGTAGATTATCTGAGGAACAACAGAGAAAGCAAAGGATATCAGTGCACAAACAAGACTTTGAGATTTGGGGGGTTTTAGGAAGCACATGCATTTGAAGAATCACAGACTTCATTCCTTCACTTAGCCCTCAGGGATCAGCAGTGGGGCTGGTATGCACCCTGGAGAGAGAACAGAGAGGGATCTCAGCTGCCTGCTGTTCACCCAGCAGATGACACCTACCCCCATTTTTATGACCTCTGGCCCATCCAGAGCTGGCTGAGTTGGGTGGCTTGGCTCAGCTGGGCTGGAGTGACCCCCCTTCTCTGGGGCATCTTTGGCATCTTGTCACCAAAGAACCTGTTTCTGCTGTCATGTGCTACCCCTTCAGGAATGTTTTGATCATGCTTCCAAGCTCTTGCATGTAAACAGCAATTTCAGGAGCTTGTTTTAATGAGAATTTCACTCCTGAGTGAAGAAAATATTGCAAGGAATTCAAGACCCTAGGCATAGGCTTATAGCTCTTCTACTACAGTCCTGCCCTGCTAACGTTGTAGATGTATTAGCAATGCACATTTTACCAAACCTTGCCTGGAGGTTGTCAATGAGATCCAAGAACATATAAATTGGATTAATCTAAACTCCTGTTTATTTGAACTTCAGGGCACATAAGTCCACAATACAGGCAAACCAATGAAGAAAAAGGGAAAAAAAGAAGAACCTAAACAAACTAACTGCTACTTCTAATGAGGGGGAAAAAAAATCTGTGAACACTTTAATATGAACTTGGAAGGATTTATATAATTGCAAAGGAACAGAGTTGCACTTGTGCCTTCAGCCCTAGCACAACTAAGCCTCATACCATCAATAACAGAAATATAGCTTTACTTCCTTTTTGGAGGGTTTATTTAAAGTGAGAATGCCCTGCAACAAAGAGCAGAGGCCAAACAGCTTTGGCTATTAATTCCGTTTTAATAGGGATTGTTATGTACTGTAGCATTATTCTCCGTGCACATTGATGTTCCTGTTTTCTCTCCACTCCTTTCCTTAGTGTGAAAGCTGTCTCTTCTCACTAATTAAATTTTATTACCTCCCACTGAAGAGAAGAGACTGAGAGATTACTGGCTGAGTGCCTTTGACACACTTAATCAATCCCTAGAGAACAAATAATGACCGTATTTTTTGTTTCTTTTTTAACTTGTAACCTTTTTTCCCATCCTGAGACACAATTTCCTCAGTTATTTGAAATTACGTCCATCTTCAGTTTCAGGACCCCAATGATAAGTAATTCTGTGGTGAGGTAAGTAATCAATAAGAGGATAGTTATTCATCTCATCTTTGGTAAAAATATTAAACTTTCAATGTCATTTTGCCCTTAAAGCTCACTTTAGTATTTTTCATGGAAAACACTGGAATCTTGCTATTTGGGAACACCACCAACACTGTATTTGACCAAAGTTATTTACATAGAAATTGGACTTCAGTTACAAGGTTTTCATTACTTGTACTTCATGTTTTTAATTATAAGAATTATAATCCATATACAGCAGAGCTCCACTCACTTAAAAGGGGTGACATCATACATGAATTCTACTGTAATTTTCAATTTATGACAAACATAACTGCATGTTAAGGACACTTGTTTTCAAGTAATAAATCTGACCAATTCAGAAAGGCTAATTGAAAGAAATAAGTAAACTTCCTAAAAAATAGCAGCCTCTACAACTTTTTATATATGTGTGTGTAATGTAGAGGACACATGCATTAAGTTTTTCTCATTCAGATAAAGCACAACTTCTACCTACCCAGACAAGGGATGGTAAGATTAAATTTCTTCTGGGTCTCTTTTAGCCTCTGACATAATTTCTTTCTGTCCCTATCCATTTCCAAACTGAAGACTTTAAAAAATTTCAGTTTTTTAGCTGACTGCATGAGACCATATCCCCGTGATAAAACTTTGTGAGACTCAATTACATTTATGTAAACTCTTACTTGAGCTCACACAGGCATGTAACAATCCACTGTCATAAACTACCCAAATGTCTAACTCCCTAGAGTACACAATTTGTTGTGATAGCACTGAGGGAATGGTCAATATGTCTTTCTTGATATGTAAAGCCACTGTTGTACTACTCTTTCAGACATGACTCTTTTTTTAGAGCAGCTTTTCCTCTCTGGTCCACTTTCTTTGCTGTGATATATGTATTTTATACACAGGCTATCAGTTCTGTTGCAGTGGGAATCAGTGTGTTAAAAATTACAGACTCTTTCTTTTTATTATTTTAATAATTGCTTAATGGATTAAATAACTACCTGCTGGTTTATGGAAGTCTCAGTTTTTCAGAGCTCTCCATGGTTTAATGAGGAAAGTATCAGCATATTTTTATTTCCAGAGCCATCTAAATTCTCTTCTTACCATGACAGGTGTTACCTACACAGTATGAACCACTCTCCAATTAACTGTCTGACAGCTATGTAACCTAATAATTAGAAGTGGCAAATATTAATTTAGAGTGTTTCAGACAAAGAAACACTCACTTTCAAGATTATGTAAATTTCCAAAAATAAGAAGAAAAACCTAAAATTCAAACAAACCCATGAAAAAAGGGTAAATGAAAAAAGTTATCTTTTTTTCAATAAACTGATATGAAGAGGTTAATGAAATGAGCTATGCATATTGGTCCTGCTATTTTGAATACTATCTTGCTTATGTTATGGGAAGAGTTAGAACGAAGATGTAAATATGTTATTTCAGATCTATAATTATCTAGAACAACACAAGGTTGTCCACAAGTAAGGTTTAGGACTCTTTCTAATTGAATATAGACAAGTTTCATAGTGTGTCTTTAGCTCTTTTATTTTTGTCATCTCAACATAGATATTTGAAAACAAAACAAGCTTCCCTCTCTCACAGGATATTGCAAACATAGAAGACAATGTAATTTTAAAGACCTTAGTTAAGTTATGCAGGTATTGCTTGGCTGAAAGGACTGAGTATTCTTTCTCCCAGTAAAATGATAGTTATGGGGTTTTTTGGCCTCATAAATGAGACCTCCTTATAAAACCCATATAAAATGTTAATGTTTTCTGTCAATACAGAGCATTATCCTAAAGCAGATGGTAACCTTATATAAAGTGAGAACACACTATACTTCTAGGAAAAAATATTTCAAATTCTTTGGAAAGTCCAATTAATTATAACTTAAGTAGAACAACCCTCCAAACCCTTTTATATATGTTACTTTCTTAATGTCTGAAATAAAAATGTGACACAACCCTTCACTCCTCTGCTTAAGTCAGTGGCAAAACTCTGATGAACTTCCACAGGACGGAGCTTTTGCTTTAGTTGTTTCCTCATTATTACCTATTATCATTTATGCCATTACTGTGCTACATCATTACTTCTTTCAGAGCACTTAAAATACTTGCAATTTAGTACTCCTATGAAATTGCTATTGATACTCATTACACATAGAATGGAAAGGAAAGCATCTGTTTTATACAGTGACTAAATGATACCAATTAGTCAAGTAATTCTGAGTAAAACTGGACTGTTTCTGTCCTCTTGCTGTTGTCAATCATATTTGTAGGTAGAAGAAAGATCCATTCTTTCCTTGCCTAGAGCAGCATATGAACAGTTCATGGCAACTGTACTCAAAATTGCTGCTTAATGATGCTCAAAATATTATTATACTTTGTTTTAAAGTCTCATTCTATTCTAGCATCATCAGCCTATTTTTCACTTTCATGAGATTTCTGGGATATGAAGAAAATATAGCAACATGTAATATACAGTGCATATGTCCATATGTAATATACAACTAACAGGTTTCAGCAAAAGCAACAAATCATATGAAAAATTAAAGAATTAAATCCATAACAGTACCAATTAAGTTCATATTTGAAGGAATTACAGAATTTAAGAGTTTCTGAGGTCTGTTTTGTTTTTACTAGAATGGTACTATAAAATACATGGTGCAAATTCCTTTGAGTTTGCCACTGACTACAGGCAAAGGATAAAACCCTGTGGCAAAACAAAAACACTGAGCACAGTTCTGTGATCACTGCTCATAAAAAAGATCTGTTGAATTCCTGAGAGTTGTTTGCTTGGGGAGGAGCTGGGAAAGCACTACCTTGGCCTGTGATAGCTCCTGGTTTCAAACTCTAATTATGTCACATCTGCAGAAGAGAAAGGAAACCTACTGCAGAGCTGATGGCTGCAGGTATCTCATTGTTCACTTTCTCCTTTAGGCTTGTGTTATTCAGTGCATTACAGTTTGTGTAGATAGACTTGAATTCTTTTAGAACCTAAGGAAGAGACTCATTTGACCTTACTTCAAACTTCTAAATTAGGAGGTCAGCATCAGAGGTGGTTGTCTAGACTCTGGGATTTTAGCAGAAAAAGTAAGCAATTTTGAGATACAAATCAGCTTCAGGCAGATACCTGAATTAGATAACATCAGCCACACATAAAATGCTTTTTTCTTATCAGTCATCATAAAAATAGCATAGACCACTGTTTCAGATACAGACTAAAGCATTAGAGTTTGGTCAGTTAAATCTGCTCCTCCATGCGCATCAAAGACCTTTATACCAGGTCACAATTTAAAACCAAAATCCCTCTGAAAAAAGAAGGAAAGAAAAACCTCTTTAGCCTTTTGGACAGTAAACACTTAGGTTGCTGACGCTTCTTGCTGCATTTCCCAAGCTACAGAGAGCAAGGATTCATCCAGAAAGACTACAGTGTTAGACTTCATAAGCACTGTATGTGACAGTGGTAAGTACTAGAAGTGTAAGAAGAACTAATTATAGCTGTTTTACTTTGTAGTAGTAGGACTCCAATGCAGCACTGAGCTCCTGGGGCTGCTGTGCCAGCACTTGCCTAGAGAGCAGCTGCATCACAGCACCTGCATAGCAGGTGGGCTGAGAATCCCCCTGCTCCGGATAGTGAACAGCTAATGGCATATGTACCAGTCAGGACCACCTGTGGTGAGCTTCACTGGAAGAACTTGGTTTTGATTACCCCTTTGAGTGGGAAAAATCCCACTCTTTCCCCTATGCTAGAGGGGGTGTCACTTAGGGTGACCCCTAGTGGTGTCATTTCTTTCAACTCACAAACTCACTGCTCTTGGCTTGTGCAGGCTTCTTTACAAATAGAAAAAAAAATAAAATACTACCCTTAAATGACCTAAAACATAATCTTCAGCTAGAAAAAATGATCCCTGTTTTAAACACGGAATCACATGTGGTTTTCTCAGGCCTATCAGGTCATACAATGTTATGTCAGCAGTGATGTAATATTGTTGAGCTCTATCCAGAATGATTTCCAAAAAAATGGCACATATCACCCTTTGGCTCCAAGATGCTCTCTAGTAAACTGTTCTGTGACAGTTTTTTCTACACAAATTATTTTTAAGAGATTGAGAGTCTAGTCCTTTAGTCCAGATCACATTTCTCTTTCTCAATTAATCCTAAAGACAAGACTAAGAAATGGTAAATTCAGTCTGGATGTACTCAGAGTAAAAACTTGAGCCTTTGTTCACTGTAAGCCTGGCCTCCAGTTATTTAAACTGGTGTTTCACCCTGTCTAAAATTATAATTTGAATTGATAAGATAGTTTATAACAGGCTAAACTAATATCACCATATATTATGCTCAAATATGTGCCCCAAAGCCAGCCATTGGCCCAAAAAGTTCATATTCTTTCCTGTATCACAAATGTGTCTTAAAAAAAACCCCTGAAATTTTCAGAAACCATGGTAACAGCACAAAATTTCCCTAAGCAGATGTTCAAGTAGCACAAGCCGTTGTAGCCATCATCACTGCTGTAATGGCTTTGACACAACTCAACAGAGGCCCCAGTCCCTGTTATCAGTGTAGGCACAGCAGGATTGCAGCAGCACCCTCTGCTATAATGACCAGCTTTTCACATTCTCACATTATATACCCTCAGCTTCACATAAAGACATATGAGCAGAAGAAAGACTAAAATGATAAGGAACCATAATATGTTACATATCTTTGAAGATTTCCTAGCATTAAGAAATCTAATTTGCTATTATCTATGATTTTCAAACTCTTCTGAAAGAGAAGAGTTGTGTACTTAGCTCTCTGTACCTCCTGTGGAAATCCACCCATTAAGTAGTTACCCTAGTACCAGTTTAACAGTATACTATAACATCTTTTTACACTGAGAGGTATTTTGCAGCATAAATAAAGGTAATAATATCAAATCTACAGCCTCTCACATTTAAATGGACCAAGGAGTATACACACTGCACTTTTAATCCTTACCAGGGCCCCAGAGCCAACAACAACTTCTGTGAGCACAGAGAAGCACAGTGTCCCAGGTGGCCATACCCTGAGGGCTTTTCTGTTCCTTGTCAAAGAATTAGAGTCAGAAGCACTGCAAAATCCCAGGGCAGTGCAATGCATGGTGTCAGACTGTTGACTGTCACAGGGGCTTGATTTGAGGTAGTTACTCCAGGTCTCAGGTAAAGATTTCAAGTTTATTATGGATAGATAAGTAAAGAAAGACAAAACTCAGTCCACAAATAAGGCAGCTTCTGTCTCTTCTCAGCTGTGGCTTCACTCCATGATAAAACAAAGCTTGTGAAAGGAACAATCCCTTTGCATCTTTTCTGAAGAATGGGGTGTTTTTGACTAAGTTTAATATAAGTTAGTATGAAATGTATTTTTTTATCCATGTCTGTCTAAAGCAAGGAAGGTTTTAATGTTAAAAGACTCAACATTTTTGTTGTAAGAACAACTTACGTGGAAATTGCACAATGTGTCAAGCACATAAGCTCTTCTATGGGTCACTCTCAGTGTGTAGAGGGAAACTTGTTTTTTTTTATTTTCCGTTGTATCAATTGTCTTACAGTAGTTATTACATTCTTTACAAACTTGGATGTGCTTAAAACTAATGTGGAATGCCCATGTATACATAGATCTTTCCCCATGCGGTATAACATCTTAAAATTCAAGGAGAAAACCTTTCTAGGACTTTGCTGCAGGATATCTGTCAACAATTGTGTTGCCTGTCAACAGCATCTGCTCTGGGAGTTATTTCATGTAACTCTTCCATCTGCTGAAATTAACAGCTTTGATGTGGAGACCAAGCCCATTCTTTACATCCTGTGTGAGGCCCATTCAGTAACTGGAAAATATTTACTGATTGTGTATGTAGCAATGAGATAGCTGTAGAAATTTTTTATTTGGACTTTTCTGAAAGTTTGGAGCACCAGCTCAGTACCTTCATGCTGGCATGACTAGATTTTGTGGTTATGTAATAACTGCAGGTTTCTGAGGTTTACTGGGTGGAGAATCAAGCAGGCAAGTAATTTAGGACTACACAACTGGGGAAGAGGAGTTTAAAGAGCTTAAATGTGAATCTAGATCCCAGGTGGGTCCTGGGAACCACCCCCTTTGCATCCTCTGCCTCCAGCAGAAAGGCCCATGGCCTGTAGGAAGCAAAATAAGAGAAAGTAAATGGATGCAACGACATTTTACATATTTCTTGCAGGTCTTTCCAAAGACTAAGTCACTGCTATACTGTGGGTGCAAACTGTTATAATAGCCTATAAAAAATAGGGATTTTTTTTTGGTAATGCAATGAAGAATATGACAAATATTTCCTCATCATCTCTGAGAACAGGGAACAAATGGTAAAAACATAGAACTCATCCAGTGTCATTATAAATGTCTAATAAAAAAGCTTGTAAAATGAATGCTAAAACATTATAAACTCTATAAAACACACTATAGTAGGAACAATAATAGTTACAGTCAAATAAAATAGTTCAACAACAAAGGTGGAGCTTCATACCAAATTTTCTAACACTTATAGGAAAAAGATTTTTGTTCCCTTCAGAACTTCAACCAGAGACATTTTTTCCCTATTATGTTGTTTTCAAAGATTATACCTTTTTTAGTCCCTACACCTGATATTTGATCATTTCTTTGTGTATGGTAATGATTTCAAAGTTAACGGTCAAGAGGGAAATCCTTTGAATTGTGATTTTATAGAAGTTAATTTTGGACATGTTCTTTATATTTAAAGCAGTAACAGTGGTGATTGCTAAAAAAAACATGATGAAACTCTGTTTACCCCTAAATGTCTAGAGGGCTAATGTCTAGTGTCACAGATGAATCATGTGATCAGTATCATGAGAAAGGATCTATCTAATTTCTGTTACTTTTAACTTTTAAATCATTTTGTGCCATGACTGTCCTTATTAAGAAATTTTCTGTATCACTTGCAGTGTCTTCTCATGTACATGCTTACAGTTTGCCAGTCTGGGCACTAATGAATCTTCCAAGTCTCAGAATAAATTTTTCTTTGTAAAACCGAATATCTGGGGGGCAAAACTGTTGCTGTTATGCCAGACTGAGTTTACTTCTTTAAGGGTAGAGAAGAGAATAAACAAGTTTAATTGCCTAAAGCACCTAATCTTGGGACAGAAAACATAAACTGGTTTCAAAGCCAGTCATATCCTACATGGCCAGAAGGACCTAACAACTGGAAATCTATCTGCAGATCTTCATTTCTAGACTAATCCACGTTACAATTCAATTGAGCAGATTCTATTTTTAGACATTTAAAGTTGTTGTATGAGCACATTTTAGCAAACTAGTGTTTGAACTCTCTTAAAAAATTGTGGCTGCCCATGGTCAACAGTATATTTTTGATATATAGGATATGTGATGAGATATAAACGTCAAGAATCAGTGGTATGATTTATTACAAATGACAATGCAGTGACAGAAATATGAACTGATTGATTCTGCAATTTGAACTGGGTGGGGCTTCAGTCCTGTAAGACACATAGTTACATTTATGAAAGTAAGAAATCTCATTGAATCTGCATTTCAGAGTAAGGCCATGTTGTAAAAAACTACCCATTGAGATAATGATATTCTCTTTGTCATGAACCTTTCAACTGCATTTCTCAAAAATGAATAATTGGAAAAAAAATATAATTTTTTAAGTTGCTGTTTGATTTCCATAATGATGGAACCATGAGAAAACATTAGTATCTAATAGAAAGGGAATTAAAAGTCCTAATGAAAATTTTGATGGATGAATTCACGTACAAAGGATGACCTCAATAAAGTGCATTAATAAATTACATTATTATCCAAAAGGGCCTGCTATGATATTTTTAACTTTATTCTGGAAGCATAGAAAGCATGCCTACTTTCAAATAAAAATCATAAAATTGCCAAACAATCTTGCTTGTTTGTGTCAAGCACAAATTATTACTTACTGCACAAATGACAATATTTGTTTGTGAAAGATTTTGGGTTTAGCTTACATAATGTTCCAGTCAGATAAATAAATGTCAAGTTATGTTTCAGCAAATAAATTCTTTGCAAACATAGTTTCAGAAAGTCTCTTATAGTTGCTCTGTCCACCCTATAGCATGTTGTTATATATATTTTTTGAAATCTTTCAGCGCCATATAATCCCTAATAGATAAAGGAAATAGAGGGTGACTTTGTAAGCTGTGGCAAGAGAGAGTTTATTTCTTGTTTGTTTCATGCTAACCTTCATTAATCTTTATATGAATCTTTTCATTTGTTTCAGACATAGGATGCTTTGCAAAAACCCAGTCCAGAATATTTGAATATCAATTACTGGAAAAAAAATGATGGTTTTGTATGTATAGCTATTGCCAATATATCTATGCCATTCAATTTTTGTTACTGTGCAGCTTTTTCTTCTAGGACATTACTCAGTTAGCTAAATCCCTGCTAAATATTTATTTTTATCCAAATCTTCTTTACATTTGCAAATCCTGACTATACAAAATTTTGCATACGGCATCTCTGCAGTGTTTGGGACACAGAAATCTCTGTATGCAAGTCCACTGTTTCACAGCCCCACAGCTGCTGTTCCCTGCAGGCTGGCAGCATGGAAGGTGCTCTTTGGTTTGCAAAGAGCTATCGACAGTTCCTCTGTTGTGGTGTGCTCTGACCAGGTTTTGGTTTCTC
The DNA here is from genome assembly GCA_013400735.1 of Pomatostomus ruficeps. Taxonomy (NCBI): domain Eukaryota; kingdom Metazoa; phylum Chordata; class Aves; order Passeriformes; family Timaliidae; genus Pomatostomus; species Pomatostomus ruficeps. The sequence continues at coordinate 9,576 of VYZT01055030.1, read as the reverse complement.
CCATGGCCAGGCACTGCCATCTCTCTCCTTCCTCCCCCGATATTTGGTTTCTTCCCCTGGAAGGTTCTGTTTCCCCAATACGCTTCTAGCCCGCCAAATTCAAACCCCATGTCCCTACACCATAGGGTGTTTGGTATCCTCCCCCACCCACTTGCGAAGGTATGTATGTAACTGTGAATCACCGTGTCATGCTTCCTGGCACGAACCCGGTGCCCAAATAAACCACCTCGGGAAGCCCCTCCGCCTCGTCTCTCCTTCCTTGGCGTGCCTGTACATCGGTGGATTAGGCGAACCCCTGCAGGACCTTCACCAGCCCTCCCGGGCTCTGGAGCAGCCCGGCCAGCCCCTGAAACAGTGGGCAGGTGCCCGGTACCTTAGCCGGAGGTAGGGCGGCACTCCTCACCTCGGGGAGAAGAACTGCACACACATTTGTCCCAGGGAGAAATCAGGAAGTGTCTATCAGAAATGTCCTAGGTATGGAGATGCCCTCTCATTTATTTTCTAGTTTTTTTTACCTCAGTGAAATAAATGCTGCTGATGTTATAGTAGCCAAGTGCTGTTGCAGGTGAAGCTTCCAGACTTCCTTCAACACCCACTTTGGCACCTCGAGCCTTTGCTGAGGACACTGGCGTGGATCCACATCTTCTGGGAATAAAAAACTTCTGGATATAAAGGCTGTCTAAAAGCCCATTGAGATGTTCTTTAAAGCAAAAATTAAGATTTCCGTGAGAAAGAGAATGCCATGATAGAGCTTCAGTGAGCTTGAGATACAAGATCTTTTGTACTACTGATGCCTTAAGATTTAGCTTTTGTATTTCTTAGACTCTGTACTGTTTTAGTGTAGCTCTAAAACTCCATATAGTCTGTTAACTCCTGTTCTCACATTCTAGTTAGACATAACAAATCCTCTCTAGGCCTGGACTCAAGGACACCTTGCTGTTCCAGGCCTCAAAGTATGTAAACTAAAGCTCTAAAAGGGGGGACAGGCTTGGGGTGAATTACATCATCATCTGAAACTGTAATTGGACAATTAACCCTGATATGTAAATTGAACAAAACTTATAAAAATGTAGAAAACTCGGGACCTGGGGTCCATCTTGGGTGTGGCCTCTCCTGGAGAGGGCTTTTGTCTGCCTGAGGTGTGCCTATTGAAGGTCCTTCAATAAATACCCATTTTATTCACTTAATCTTGTCTAGCCTCTGTTCTAGGGAGCCTCCCTCTCTCAGGCATCACTACTTGAGAATAGGCTAATTTCTGTAATGTCAGAAGGAAAAATCAATCTGTGACTCTCAAAGAGATTTTTTAAAATTTTCCTTGGCTTATTCAACTTTTTTCTTTAATTCAGGCTGAGAAGAAAAAAAATTAAGCAATTGTCAAATGCTACATCAAGCTGTTACAACTAATAGGCACAGCAGGAAACTTTGTAATAATAATATTTTAAATCAAATTTATTGGCAGAAAGAAAGCAATCAGTGTGATTTGAGAACTTTCCATGAGAAAGGTTTCCCAATGAAATAATGCTCTTACAAACAAGTTTCCCAATGAAAAGTTTAGTTTTGACAGAAAAAAAAGCATGATTATCATTTAGAAAAATGGAAATGTCTGCATCCAACCACGTAAGTAGCCTTTCTAGTATCCTATGACCCTGTATGCTATAGGCAAAAAATTTGACAAGTGTAAAATTGCATGCCATTGTTGTTTACAATAGACTTTTTCTGTGGGTTTTTTGTTTGTTTGTTTTGGGTTTTTGTTTTGTTTTTTGTTTGTTTGGTTTTTGTTTTGTTTTTTTGTTGTTGTTGTTTGTTTGTGGGGGTTTTTGTTTTGTTTTTGTTTTGTTTTTAATTTTTCCAGCCTGGCAAGATATGAAACACATTTAAAATTTTGATCTTTTTTTTCCCCGCTAAGAGTCTTATAGACAGATACAACTCTCTGGCTGAAAATGGTAAATTTCATGATCATTATTTTTAATTGGAAAATTTTTGTTGTCTATTTTAATATTTTTAAGATTTAATACAATCTATCAAGACTATATCCACATTTTCTATTCACTTTATTCTCTTTTTCTTTTTTCCCACTTTATCTTTGTCAAAAAAAGAAGGGAGGAATGGAATGATGTGTTTCATGAGAAGCAAAATACAGACAAACCCTTAAAACAAGTATGTTTTCCAAAATGCAAACAAAAATATGAAAATTATAGTAACGCATTTGCTTTTTGATGATTATGGGATATTATAAAAAAAGCCTAGTACTTTCAACAAGGATGGAGAAAAGTAAAAAAAATTAATATATCAATCTTTTGTTGTTTTCCCAGGTTCACTATGACTTAGAGTAAAACCCTAATGCCATTTAAGACAATGTCAGCTACACTGACAATTACATTCCTGTGTTTTGGAATGTCTAAGAAGTGCTTTCCTACCCCAGAGTTATATCCCAAAAGACAGACTATCCATCGGCTCGTGTGGGGTCACACATACGTCTCACAAAGACTTGCTCAGCACGCCTTCTTCCTCAACAATGAAATACCTTATTAGGGCTCAACAGTGCAGTGAGGCTTCTCTCTATAAAATTCAGTGAAAACCACATCCTTTGAGCATCTCCAAAGGATTGCTCTGTTATTATTCAGCAAACATTTTAATAATAGGCAATAATCCTACCTTTAGCACAAGCTTTACTGCAGAAATTAGTATCTCAACTAATATGACAGCGAGAGGGAATTTTGAGTTCTGTTATCTGAAGTAAGTAGCAAATGTGAACTTGGCAGTTGCCATCTGGTTAATCCAATTACAATCAATAATGAAATGATGAGTGAAAGTATGAAGAGGAAGAAACCTGTGAGCATCTCAACTGATGAAAGTCTGAATATAAGTGACGTCAGCCATGACCGTAGTTAAGTTGCAACATCTGCAGACTCAATAGAGAGGATGCAATTTGGCTGGGTAAAAGTCAACAAAAAAATAACTATTTTTGAAAATAAAACATAATAATCTAATTTCATTTGCCTTTCTCAATAGAAATGCAACATGGAGGTGAAGAATACCTGCACAGTTTAGATCAATTTTGGCAAATTATACAGAATCTCATTAAATATTCCATGTAAGATTTACTGAAGTTGTTTTGGACACAAATGCTCAAGACAAAATAAAACTTTGTTTTCCATGTGGACATTATGTACTTTGTACTTTAATTGAAAATTTGTTGCTTGGGTGTTGCCAACATATTTTCAAATGCAAGATCTACCTAGAATGGTGTCTGCTGTGCCCTCAGTAATGCATTTGAAATAGATCCTTGTTACACACTGTAAGGTATTCTAGTCCAAATACATGCAGCTGCTAAGCTGATGATGGCAGTTTTGTTGTTGTTTATAATGCCTGCTCTGTTTTCCTGCTATGAATTAAGCATCACCATCTTTCCTCTCTTAAATTCCTCTCTTTCCTATCAACAGTGAGCAGGAAAGTATTGTGTTGACCACAAGGGTAACAAATTGATTATGAATTGGCCAAGGGACTAAACACTGAACAGTAATGAACATCAGCCTGAGCTGTCTGTGAATGCTCCACATTATTTATAAAGATGTTAAACAGGACTGACTGCCTCTTGCAGCATTGCCCATGGGAGCAACACTGTGAAGAGTGCTAGATCTGATCTGAGGGTTTCTATTAATTATCACAAGAGAAATAAGGAGCTTTTTAAACCTACAGGTGACAGCAAAAGAAAACCTCACTGGATCTGAAGAGCAGCAACAGTTGCAGTCACGTTTATCTGCTTCCTCCACTCCCTTCTCTCTGCCCAAACCTGAATGGAGTGCACACAGCTGCCCACCCTCAGTCAGTGCCTGAAAGGGCCAGACAACGCTAGCACCGAGGTCACTGTGACCCTGGGACACATCCAGCTGAGGAGGCAGCACTGCCATGGCTTCTGCAGCTCTGCACCACCGAGACACCTCCAGGCGAGGACAGGCACAGGCTCCTGCACAGACACCCCCACACATTGTGTATACATCTGGCAGAAAGACTGTGTTAATATTTGAAAAGGGGATGAAGTGTAGCCTCACTCCCTGGCTTCCCACTGCCCATTAGTCTGTGGCCATCCTTTGGCAATCCCTAGAACTTGGTTTCAGAGAGGAATCCAGCATAAGTCACTGCCATGTCATTTACTGTAAGCCCACAATATTTTGACACTGCCTGTTAAACTATTTATTAAGAGCTCATTAATTTAGGTTTTTTTTCTCTAGCAAGAATGGCTTAATTCTTTATGCCTGTGAAATGCAGCCTGGCACAACGACAAGGCCTGAAATTCTGTTTGATTATCTCTGTTAACAAACAAAATGAACATAGTTTTCTAAAAGACTCTTTCAGCTAGGAAATATTTAAAATTGGCTACTGGCTGAATTTGGTCTGTGAATGTTTCGCATTTCTGCAAAGCTTCAATACTCCCAACCTGAATTTGTTCTCCTTTATGAATTGTGTGTTATTATGTCCACAGGTTCAGATAGCAGTTCATTCCAGTTTTAAAATGGTTTTCTTATCCTTTTATTTGTCCCCTGACTATTATAGTCTTTGCATCCTTTTCACTTGAGAACTTCCACATAACAGGAGGACATTCAGCTGGATTAGCGATCAAGGGTTTTCAGACCTAGATTTTCTGACAGGATAAACTTGGGCACAAAATCCATTCTTGATGAAGACACTCTCAAACTGCCATCTCTGTGCATAAGAAGTCTAAATCTAGACTTGAGGGGGACAGTAGTAAGCTAGGCAGCTAAGACTGGCTCTGCATGTACATAGACTAAATGTTCAAATATGTTTTATAATAGTGCCAGTATCTATCTTGGTCAAAATATTGACCCCACAGTGAGACAATACAATCTTTGGAAAATATTTCTGTAAATTTTATCTTCAAAGTAGAGAGCATACTGAAGATTTTTCCTGGAGCAAATCAACATCTTCCTTTGATTTTGGCAAAACTTCACTGACGCTTCTGAGCCCCTTCATTCACACACCTACACGTATACACGTCCCTTTGGTTAGGAGTACTGTATATCACACTTGATTTAATCCTACATGAGCAGAACTATGGACCTTCTGTATGTCAGGTATAATTTCCAAAATGATTCTGCTTTAGGTGCATAAATATATCCTGAATTCTTTGGTGTAGATTGAAAGTTTTTCCACAGACCTCTCAGCCATGTAGCTGTGCTCCCCAAGAGCTTCCAGCCCATCACTAAACCTACTATTGCTAATCCACGGACTCTGCTGGATGGACTTCTTTGTGTTTGTAGTCAATTCAGGCTATTTCTTCAAGAAAGCCCTAAATGGGGTGCACGACAAGAAAGGAATAACTCTGACCTTGGTCTTGGTAGCAATGCAGAAAGTGCAATAACGCTTGTCACATTATTCTGAATCATACAGAGGCAGATCAAACAGAGAGGAACTTCCTTTAAATTCCTTCTCAGTTTAGTCATTTTTCAGTAGCTCTGCATTTAAAAAAAAAAAAAAGTGTTGAACCCTCAGGCTAGAAATCTTAGTATACAACAAACACTATTTTAGAAAGACTTGTCTTGCTGTCAGTTCACCCAGGAGAAACCTAAAGTGAAATACACTTTAGAACTTAATTCATAGCAGTTTGGACACTTAGTAAATACTTTCTTAGATATTGTAGATGTTTTTTACTGGTGCAATGTTTTATATTCAGCACATTTGAGAAGACCAAAAGTCACAGAAACTTGACTAAACATTTCAGTTATCACCTCTATCTTCTTGCCTTTATCAGGTTATGATAAACATGAGGTCCCGTCCTCATCACCCAGACTGCATTGATCTTGTTAACACCAACATACAGAGCACAACAGGTCTGCTGAAGTCACTGAGATCCCCCCTGGAGGTCAACAGCAGCAGGCTCAGCTCCTACCCTTTAATTTGCATTGCCTCCAGACAAGAGCCTCCCAAACACCAACAGGGGAAGCAAATGAGATCCCACCACCGTGGAGAACACAGCTTTTTATGAAAAAAAATTTTCCTGCTTGTTTCTTTCAATAATTCCTGTTTGTCCAAGAAATTGAAAGACACCATTAAAATTCAAGACAGCATGTAACTGATGGTGATACCCATGCACTGAATTGAGGTGCTATATAATAAAATTACCAAACCTTTGACCACATCTCCACTTCCTGCCCACTAAGCCACCTCTCCTAGGATTGTCTTGATGTTCCAAATCTCAGAGCAGCTTTGCACAGCTGTAGCATCATAATACATTAAATAATAAAAAATAAAAAGTTTGAAAAACAGCCTGCAAAGATATATTTTATTTTTTTCCCCAGGTGCAACAGGTGTTTATGTAAAATTATGCAAACCTGATGTCTGGAATGACAGTATGCTGGAGATAGTTTAGTCTCTGAGATTTTTACAGCCCATGAAGGAAAAAGAAGGTTATACTTAGTAAAAAAAAAAGAAAAACTGTTCTTATCAGAGCTCCCTATTAGGAAATGAATTAATTACAAAGGAGTGTGTAAAATATTTTTGCACATATCTAAATATATACACACATATAAATACACATACACACATACAGTGACCCCTGCTCGGGAATGTCCTGCTGCTTTGCAGGACACTGGGCACAATTCTGGGATATCTGCCAGGACACACTTTGTTTAAATACTTTCCCAAGGGAAAGCCTTGACCTATGGCTGCAGGCTGGAAGCTGAGGAGCTTCCTTGCACTGCTATCTGCCAGGGCATTGGTGGCAGAGGGCTGAAGGCCCAGGCACTCTGCCACACACAAATGCATCCCTTCACACAGACTGTGTGAAGCAGCACAGTTTCAGCCCCTGAGAGCCTGTGAGCAGTGGCTGCCTCTGAGAACTCTCTGTAAAGCACATTGTCATAGATCCATGGCACTCATATGTGTTCCCTGCTCATCCAGCTTGGTTTTAGGCTCTTTACTTTGGTGATTTGAAGAGGGTACGTGCTGTTGTTTTTCTCAGATAGTCAGCTGAGGGCCTTTGCAGTGCACATGTCTGGTCTGGTGCAGAGTAACCCCATCAAAGACGGGGGACCCTGCTACCATTCCTGCATAAGCAAGGGATGGTTATCATTACGGGAAAAAAAAACTATTTGCAGCATTACTAAGTGTATAGCCATGACATTCTTATAGTATGAATTTTAGAAATGTGTTTGTTATTTGGAGTAATTGAATGAAGATTCTTTGGAAACCTGTTTCAAACTATGAGACACTTGCAAACACTCCCCTCCACTTCCTGCTTGCAGTGTTTCTCCTTTGTAACTTCTCTGTTCTTCATGTTGTGCTGTCCATCACCACAGTCATACAATATTGTTTTCATCTCCATATGGATGGCGCTGGACCACAAAGTGCTTTGAGGATACTTGTGTGAACACTCTCAGAGGAATTCTGCAAGCAAAAAAAAATTTTTCCACAGTGTACACATTGTTATCCCTTCAGAAGAAAGTTCTAAAGAAAAAAATTTGCTCCAGGAACATGTGCAAAGCATAAATAAAATAGAAAATATCACTAGAGTGTATTTTATCTTCCACGTTTGAATTAGGTAATTATTTTCAGTGTTAGCTTAGTTTCAATATTTGTATCATCATGAAAACTTTTTTCATATTTTAGACAATCCTTTTTTTTTCAGGCACCCCTCCACTGAAACCCATACCAAATCCACCCTTCCAGGACATCATTTTCTGTTCTCCAAAGTGTCTGTCTTAGGCTGTCTGCCCAAACTCTGATTCTTATCTGCAATAGTATTTCTATGAAGATAAGAATTCTGTGATTCCATGGGTTTTTCCAAAGAAATCCTTCCACAAAGCCACCACAAATTTCATAAAAGGAACTTTTTCACATTTTCCTCTGTTCCGCAGTGCTTTTAAATCTTTAAATAGATGGCATTTTGTCTGTCCCCTGTCTATCCTCCTCTTAAATTGACAAATTAAAGTATAAGTTGCTCTTTAATGATTCAGCCTCTGCAGAGGTTGAATTTTGTGTTCTGTGCCTGAAGAGCGTATTTTATTATACCTGTTAATTCTTTTTCTGCACTCAATTTCTGGGAACCTGCATTCAATCAGCCTTTTTTCCAGGGGGACATGTACTGGTGACTAATTTTACATGACTTCTTACTGTAGTGTATATCTGCTGTTTCATTTCCTTCTTGCTAATGTCTGCAAATATGACTCTCTTTATCTGCAGCTCTCTGGGAATGCTTGTGAAATTCAGCTTCTGAAAAGGATTTGTGGCATAATATCTCAGCTGGAGATATTGTAAGATAATACTTTTTCTGTAGCAACACTGAAGAAATTAGCCCATATATCCTGTGGGATACTGTGAAAGCAGTTGAGAGCGACAAACTAATTACACTATCTCCTCAGCAGAAAACAGAGAGATTAGGAGAGTTACATCAGTTTAAAACTGTCTCAGAAACTTACACATGATTTTATCTGTCTTGTAAATACAATGTCTTCTGTTAAACTGATAAACCTAAAATCAGCATGTTTAGAATCTATAAATCAGGAGAGGACATAAATAATTTGGCCTATTTATTTGTGTTTGGAAATCACTTACAGTCTTCTTGGAAATTTCGAACCTAAATTATAAGCACTTCTTCCCAGGCTGTAGTAATCAGTAGACTCTTTCATTTGTCATTATACTGAGTATTTCCATTCTGATGTATTCCAAATCACTAGATGTTAGCAAGTGTTTGACAGAATTATTTAAAAGGCAAGTACTAGAAGCATATTGTGGAGTAACTATTGGCACACGTTGGATTTAAAATTTATTTTCACTCTATATATCTGCTTTCCCTCTCTCTCTGTAAATATGTGTGTTTGCATAGATAGACAGATACAGATGTTAGGAACATATTAAACTTATGTACATATAAATTTCAAGTGTCTCTCTGCTGCATCCCCAGAAGTTTTACTTGTTAAAGAAGATTTTAATTTGGTGAAGTGAGTCACTGCATGATCTTGTAAAGTCACTGATTTCTTCTTTGGTAAACACATGCAAACCTTTTTTGAATAAAAGCATCTAATCAAAAGGAATAGACATGTTTTCATTACTGTCTACGTGCCTGGTGCTACTTTAAAAATACTGCTACAAACTTCAGTGGAACCCCAGAATTACTATGTATGAAGCCCAAAATATCAGTGGCAAAATTTGGGGTGCTCCAAGCTATTTTATGAGCTTCATATCGAGATTTTTTTTCTGAGATCACAGAGTAATTTGGCTTGTGAGAGGCACAAAGAGGTCTATTAGCCAACTTTCAAGTTAGATCCAACTCAGATCAGCTCACACAGGGTCTTTGGGCCATGGGTAGGCAAGAAGGCCTTGTCCAGTCAAGATCCATTCAGGCTACTTTAACAGTTCTCATTATTAAAACACAGACGTACTTTATCATCTCTTTAGCTCAAATAAACACTGTTAAGCATTGAAACTGAGCTACAGGTTAAAGAAACAACTTTTCTGAGATTACTCAAGATGATATAGTAAAGATGAACCAAATCTTAGTGATTTAGATGTGTTATTTCACTTTAAATGCCTTAAAGAGATTGATGCCTTAAGATTTAG
>VYZT01055017.1:65706-82087 GCA_013400735.1 Pomatostomus ruficeps | reverse complement strand
CCATGGGAAAGAACCTGTGTTACTACATCCTTCTACAGATGTACAGTGTAACTCTGAAATGCTTTCATGTCAGTGCTATTAATATGAAAAGGTCCATGTGCTTATTGTCTTATTTGTGCTGCAGAGCACTCTAGGAAGCCCTGGGAATGAGATTCTGAGCTGGACACACTGCTGTGACCTAACACCTTTTCACCAAAAAAATCTTCATGAAGCTGTAAACTCAGGCTGCTGGAGCTTTACAAGTGAGCACCTGATACCTCTGTTAGGTACACTGAAGGCAGGAGGTTTTAGAAATTGCCTGTGAAACTTTCTGGAGCCTTTATTTGCACAAGATATGGGAATAAAACATCAGAAAGAACTGAGATGAGGGAAGGTACCTGCTTTGAAAAGGAACCTGGAGATTAGGAAGCCAGTCTGTTTCTGGTAGGTAAGGATTTGCACCAGAAAGAATTTGTTCCTTCTGTGGTTTACAGTTGCTCCCAAAAGTTGTGTTTTTTCTGCAGTTAACATGAGATTGCATCTGGACTGGAGGATTGCTTTTCAAAAATCTCATTTAATATTTTTATAGTAAACATAAAGTGGCTATTTGAAGTTGAAATCAGAATCTTTATTTGCTATGTACTAAAGTATGTACTCTTTGATACAACAGAAAATTGATATATATAGTTGTATTGAGCTGGTTTGCTGTGTATTTATATAATATTCTAATGACCATGGTTTTTATATTGGTTTTATTTGACTTTTTACAGTAGTCGTTATTTTATTAGAAATGGTTACCAATAAAATTTAAGACTGTGAGGAAATGCTTTGTTATCTGTTTCTTGTCTTGTAGTAAACCTGGCCAAAAACATTTATGATGGAGATCTGGAAAATGAAAATAATTTGCAGGTCTGGGAAAGAAAATAGCTGCAAGTACCAAAACCTGATTTTTATGAAGATGCCTTAATACTTTTTTTTTAACTGTGAAATCTCCTCCTAAAGATAGTGATAGTGTGGAGCCAGCCTCTGTCCTTTCAGTCAGTTCAGTTTTAGGAGAATGATGAAAATATGCTTCTCTCTTTTTTTTTTTTTTTTTTGTTTTGTTTTGCTTTGTTTTTTTGTAAAGGAAGGGTTCTAAACAGATTTAGAAAGTCTAAAAAATATGGGATTCAAAACACGATCTGTTCAAATATTCATTGACACTTCCATGGTTTATTTTTCCAGTGTTAGCTTTGGGAAGTGAAGAAGGTTTATATTTCTGTATTTTGTGAAATAAGAGTTAAAACTGCTTGGAAGAAACCCCTCAACTCATGAAGAGACAGGAATCCCACAGCTGGGATGGGACTACATAACCATAGTACCCACAGGTTAAGGGTGTTGCCTCTGCTAATGGTTGCTACATATGTTGTGTAATTAGTCTGAGAATTCCTTTTAGAATACAGGATTGGAATTAATCCCTTGAGTTGTCTAGTTCCTTTAACTAAGAAGTCTCTAGGTGAGAGGATCGCTTCCACTCCAGATGTCTCCAGTCACCTCCCACCACCTTCTCCGCAGCCTGTGACTTCCTGCAGTGCAGGCTGGGGTCACAGAATGTTCCATGGCTAAAAACTAGCTGCCCCTGGGATGTCACGGAAGGGTGTTTGCTGGAACACTGATGGCTAGTGTAAAGCTCAAGGCAGTGTCTGAGAAACTGTTAGTGCAGGGAGTTTTTCTGGGGGGGTTGTTTTTTTGTCTGTTCTAGACCAAGCAAAAAACTGCAGCTGTTGTAGAACTCAACTCACCAGCTCAAGCTTTGCTGCCTGATAAGCAGGCTGGCCTGTACCTGCCTGAAACAAAATTCTGACTCTCATTAGACTGATATCTGCTCCTGCAGGGAGCTAGTCTTACTGCACACCTGCTGCAGGCAATCAGATTTTATATTTGTGTATACATATATGCATAAAAGTATGCTTTGTCAGGCCTCATACTGACCGCAAGTCTCAGTTAAGTGAATTCCCTACTCTCAGTGCCCTGCTGCAAGGCCAGGATTTTGTTCCTAGCTGCATCTCAGTGCAATACCACACTGTAGTATCCTTCTGTCTCATGCTCCCAGCAGCAAAGGGAAAGAAAAAACCAACTCTGTTGTCTTCTCAGCATGAGTATTAAGGGGTCACAGCACCAACCCTGACAGAGTTCAAGAAGCAGTTGGACAATACTCTCAGGTACATGCTGTGATTCTTGGGGCAGTCCTGTGCACAGCCAGCCTGTGCAGGAACTGGAATTCACTGATCCTTGTGGGTCCCTTCCGACTCAGGGTGTTCAATGATTCTATGACCTTTTGCATGTAGAAACTTACAGCCTTTCAGATCGCTTCCCTGCCTCAAATATGGCTGAAAGGGAGGTAAAAAAGATTAATGGCCTGACATCACAAAGAACTTGCTTTCCCTTCAGAAAAGCCTCCTTGGAAAAAATCCAGTTTCATCTTCCCTTCAGAAAATGTAGGCAGGAATCAGGGGAGATTTAAAAGAATATATATAGCAGCAGAAAGCTGAAAGTGGCAGCAGGTGGCTGGAAAGCTGCAGAGAGGCAGGGAAAGCAGGAATGTCTGGTCAGAGGCCACAGCAAGGGCAAGTCTGCACAAAGCCTGTGTTACTGGGTGGTTTGGCTGCAGCTGTTTTGGTCTTTGGAGAGCTGCTGCCAGCTGAAAGGGATAATGCTTGACCACTTCAAACTCTCTGTTTCCTGTTGCAAACCTGGAGGACGAGAGAGATCCACCCATCTCTTTCTTTCTATGTTTCAAGTGTTACCACGTCTCCATGCCCTATCCACTTCCTGTTTGGTATTTCGGGATTAAGCCAAGCCTGTGTGTGACGAATGTGCTTTCCATTAGTGGGTGAGTGGCATAGGTTTAGGCTGCCAGGTGTGCTGTTTGGCTGCCTTCTTCCTTCACCTCTCCCAGGTCACTCTGCAGTGGCTGAAGTCCTGCTGGAGCACAAGTTGGATGTGTGACACCAACAACTCACAGAAATGTACTTCAGAGTCCAGCATGAAAATGAAGATACGTGGGCTTACATTAAATGAGGTAACTTGAGATTCAGTTTAGTTTTGTCTCCAAAGCTCAACACAAGCCTGAAGAGAAAAAGCTACTAGGAAATTTAAAAGAGAGTGTATTTGCGTGAAGGGAGACATTTGGTAGTGAAGGTGTTTCTCTGAAGAGTGATTTCCCCTAGAATTGCCTTGTAGGAAATCTGTGAGAAATCCCAGGACAGAAGTCCTTCCTGTCTCAAGTCGTGTCCTCAGGCAGGTGATCAGTGTTGTTCTTCTGCTGCAGCTGTCACATACACCCATGTGCCATCAGCTTGCAGAAATGTTGTCATGTGAGGCTTGGGCAGTTTATTTGTGTGTGTTTGAGGCCCAGCACAGGCAAAGGTCAAATGGCATCTCCTTTTAAAATCTTCATGGTTTTAAACTAAAAGAGGAGAGATTTAGATTAGATGTTAGGATGAAATTCTTTACTGAGAAGGTAGCGAGTCCTTGGGCATCAGGCTGGATGCAGGAAGTTAGGGCTAGGGATGACACCAGCCTTAATAAAGGAAAGAACATTATAGAAATGTTCCTCCCATCAGTCAAATGCCACATAATTTCAAATGCATCTTTAGCTGAATGAGGGAGAGATTCTCTCTAAATTGGGAGATGTTTGTAAATCCTTTGTTGGATTTTCTGGATGAGGTTGATATAAATGGGAAGAGCTGTCAGCTGGGTAGCTGGAAACAGTTTGTGTGGAAACATCAAGTGCATCAAGTACTCCCAGACCAAGCCTGGTAGCTCTCCCACATTCAGAGAAGTGTCTGAAACACAGTTGCTCCCAGGGCTGACAAATCCACAGCAAAATTGAACTTGGTCAACAGGAAAGCAGACAACAGTCTGTTCTACTTGTCTTTCCTTTGTAAATTCCCCAAATAAGCCATTTTCCATATCCTCTGGCTGTCATTATGCTAGGCTGTGGCATTTGGGCGATTTCTTAGTTTTCTGTCAACAAGTCATCTTGGACTTTTTGGCAGTCCTGTTCAGTAATGGTTTTGGCTTCACCACTTTTTCAATTTGTTTCTTATGGCAGGATATCCAGAAACAGCTCCCTAAAATTAGCAGAGTAATTAGCAACAGTGAAGCATGAGGCATCCAAATGTAATAAATAGGCTATACCCATACTACTCACAAAGAGTTTTTGGAAAGGAAATTATGCTTTGAAGATTTTTTTTTGTACATGCTATAAAAAGTTTTACCAATATTTGTTCAGAAAAATATAAACAGGAAAGCAGCGTAAAGCTTTCCCCAGGACAGGATAATTAGGAGATACAATAGAAATATTAGCCAGAAGCCCTTTAAGAGAAGGGAGAAGGAAACCATCGAATCTTCATATCTCTGTGTAATGATCTAGTGCTTAATGATAGGAAATGAGAAGCAGATAAACAGGAAAAAGAGGAAGGAGCTGGCAGGGAAAGTGAGGTAGGGAAATAACAGATCACCCAGAGCAACTACTCTGGGAGACTCTGATAGACATCATTAACAATAGGAGCAGGAAAATAAGTTTAAAGAGGACTTCATTTCAAGTAAATCTTCAATCCAATGAGAATAATTAGCCATCCATCAACTCTTGCAGCAAAAGGAAAACATTGGTGCAATTTTAATGACATTTTCATTGTTTCATTTATGTAACTGTGCTCCTTTATTGCCCTTCAGTGTATAAAAATTAACACATTGTTTTTGTCATCCTTAAGTTTGGATCAGTTACAAAGCAAGCTCTGAATAATCCAAGACAGGAGAGGGTCTCTCAGTCAAGTTCTTGCAGTGCTTTGCAGACCAATATGCTTAATTGAAGATATTCACAGAGCTCCAGTTTACATGTCCATTGAGCTGCCTTCCACAATTTAGGACGTCATGGCACAGGGGCTTCCTCCACTGACAGTAGCCAAGAAAGCAATATTACGGGGAAAGTAACCAAAGTGAATCATGATTTTGTACTATTGCAGCTCCTGTTTTGTGGGTCACTGGGTTAGGTTTTTGTTTGTTTGTTTGTTTGTTTTGGGGAGGGGGATTCTGCATTTCTGCTTTTCCTTTCCTTCCCCAAGCCTCGTGAGGCTCTCTTAATGATTCTCTCCAGCTCATTTCACTACAGCTTCCTCTAATCCTGAGGGTGCTCCTGCTTTGTGCTGGTAATTCAAAAATATATTATTCAGAAGCAATCTGTGCTCCAACCTGAACAGTGGCAGGGCAGGTGATCAGATCAGCTGGGCTGGATCCTCAGATTTCCTCTGCCACTGCCAATTATGGCTTATTCCACCATCTCTCTACAGCAGTGGAAGATGCTGCCGTTCTCTAGTAGCTCACCTTTTCTGCACAAAGGTGACATTATGACTCTTCTGTTTTCTTCCCACATCTACATTTACAAGGCTATTTACTATTCGTTCCTCTAGCATGATTAAAAGAACCAGTCTATCTTTGTGACAATACTGAATATTGTTATCAAGTCATCTTGTCTCACAATTACTGCAGCTTTTATCCTCTCTAACCTCTGTAGCAACCACTGCACTTGCTAATAGTTAATCTGAAGAAGGCTTTTGGAACATCTTTCTTGTTTTGATTTGCTTTGAGGTTGTAAGCACTTCATCATGACCTAAAACTTTGATCTTGTATTAATAACATAAAAGACACAGAAATGTTTAAGTGTCTCAGAACAAGAAGATTATTTCTGTGTTAAGCCACTGTGCATCAGAGGGGTTGTTAACATCTGTTACAGAAGAAATATTTACTTATGTTATATACAGATATTAAGTATTTATCTACTGTTCTGTAAGTGGACTCTGTGGTTCTAAAGCCAAAAACCTAACTGGAGATCTTCCTTATTGTTGATTTTTGACGTAGGGAACTGAAACTCCAGAAGTCTAAAATGCTCTTCACATTACATTGTTACCTAAAAGGGTCGGCAGGATGGGACATGTAAGATACTGAATGTCCTGGGAAAACTAATTGAGAGGCTGGTGAGAAGTTCAAACTAATGGAGAGGTCGGTAAAAAGTTCAATCATTAAGGGCTGAATGTGGTACACTAGAGAAGGCTTTACAGAAAAGAGGTTTTTCAAAACAAGATAATTTGGTTTCAGTCTTTGAAGAGCTTCCCCATCAGACTGATAAGAGCAACCGTGTAGATGCCAAATCCAAGGGGGCATCATGCAGGGCTTCATTCACTAACGTTGGGCTTTCAAAGCCTGCCTTTTGCAGTATTCCTAATTCCCAGGTGCAGTGACTGAAGACAGCCATCAGCCCGTGCCGGTGGGCAGTCGCAGGGAAGCCTGGCCGCCTTGCACCGTCTCTAGTGAAGTTTCACCGCTCTCGCTCAGCTGTGCGGCGAGTTCTCCACCGATCCGAAACAAAAACCACCAAGGCCTGAAGGCATCCAGCACACCGGCGAAGGGGCTGCAGAGGCCAGTCGGGCGGTAAACGTGGAAGTTTTGAGCTGAAAGAAGTGCAAACACGATCTATGGGCGGTGGGGTGGGAAGGGGCCGTTTCCCACACAACCGGCTGAGACAAGCCCGCAGGTGCCAGAGGGAGGGGAGCAACGGGCCCGGTCCTCGGCGCCTCGGTGAGGAGGACGAGCACAAAGTGGGCTGCGCGGTCCCTCTGCCCGCCTTCGCCGGAGGAGGAGCTGCGGGGGAGGCAACAGCGGGGTCCCCTGGCAGCCCCCGCCCCTCACAGCGCGGCCCCCGCGGAGCTCACGGGGCGGGCGGCGCCGGGGCGGGATCGACCCCGTGTACGGCGGCGCGAAGCGTTCCCGGCGGGAATGCTCGGCGGAGCGTCCGTGAGAGGCCGAGCGGGCGGCCGGCATGTCGGGGCCGCGCTGCCCGCAGTGCGCCCAGCCCTGCGCGTCGCCGCGGCTGCTGCCCTGCCTGCACTCGCTGTGCGAGCCCNGCGGCCGGGTGCGACCTCTGCGCCGACGGGGCGGCGGCCGGGCGGTGCCTGACCTGCGGCGTCCGCCTCTGCCGCTTCTGCTGCCGGGCGCACAGGTGAGGGGCGGCGGGNGCGGTGGGCAGGGACCCACTCGGGGCGAGCCAGAGCAACAAGTGGCGTGTCTCCCAGTTTTTACCCACCGCCCACCACCCCTGCCTAGAGGATGCCCGGAGGATGCTCCGTATTCAGGTGGGGACAAGCAAGCTGCTAGCATAGAATCATAAAATATCTGGAGTTGGAAGGGACCCACAAGGATCATGAAGTCCAAGTCCTGGCTCAAGACAACCAGGAACCACACCATGTGCCTGCGAATGTTGTTCAAACACTTCTTGAGCTTCTGGGGAGTAGCCATGTTATTGGCCACTAAGTCCAAAATCAGGCTACTCTTTGCCTGTAGTGGTGTCCATATACTGGTTTCCATCTCAGTTTAGTATCACTGGGCAAAAGGCATGGGTATGGGCAGGTACTAGCAGGACAAGAGCCTCACATGTTGTACTGTCCCCCTTTGGAGAAGACACATGTCCCAAAAGAAAATGTGGAAGTTAAGCTGCTGCTCTGCCTCTCTCCACCTCCAGAACTATTTACTGTGTGTATGTGTAAAGGCACCCTTAGGCAAGGTGAAAGGAGATACGTGGAAGTTCTGCCTGCTGTGGTTGCTACTTGCTGATGATCGACCCATGTGCTTGCCTTTTAAATGTTGTAGAAATATAGTGGGAAGAAGAGGTGACTGCAAGAGTTAGGAGTTGAAGAGGAGATGGGTGCAGTGGCCTGTAAGTCAGGCAGAGGACAGTCGGGACTATAGAAGAAAAGTGGTATAAAGCCTGAATGGCTTCTGAAGCAAGGCGGTGACAGGCAGGGTCAGAAAAACACCCAGCAGCACAAGCCAGGGAAGCCTCACCCTGGGTTAAGCTGCTCAGCCTATTCCGTCCACATTTGCTGCTCCTTTCCACTTGATTAGTAAATTCTTTCCCCAGAAGGAACTGAGACATACTCCTCTCTGCCCTGCCCCCCTGCGCATACTGGTGCCTGTAGGGAGAATGTCCTAGGCTCTTAGTTACCTTTCCACTCCGGGTGTAATTTTCTGCATACCATTCTGATTAGCTAATGCCCTAATGCCTTGTACCCCGTGAAGCTGCTGAAGAGTGATAAGAGACCTTGAATAGCAGCCTGCTGCACTGACAGGAATAACTGCAGAAGGGAGAAAGCAGCAGAAAATTTGTCCCTGTGACCCACTTCCTCTAGTATTTAGTGCTATGATTTTTTCACCCCACTGACATCTACAAAGACTCTCACTTGATTTAGTTCATGCCAGAGCAGAACAAGGGCCAACAAAAACCATTTTGAAAGGATTTCCTGGTGTGTAGGGAAGGTTTCTATGGTTCTGAGTGCCATGGTTGTGCTCCTTGGAACACGTGAGAGAGATCTTAGCCTGAAGTCACGCAACACTGGAAGGCTTTGAAAATGTGGTAGATCCAAGGGAGATTAGTGGGAAGCAAAAGCAGTAGCATAAGGGTCTGTGGTGAGGTTGCTTTGTGTTACCAGAGCAACTCTGCAGAGCTTGGTCCTTGGAGTACGTCTGTGCTTATGGCTTGGAGCTCCCATTACAACTGCCGCCAGTCATTAGTGCAGGAGACAAGGAAGGAAGGCAGGGTTTTACATCTTTCTCAATAACTAGCTCCCAGTGTCCAAAATAACATAGACTGGAAATATTCTAGTGCTGCCCTGTGACATGGTAAATGTCTGGGTTATAGCAGGTTGTTTGTATGCCATCCTTGGTCTCTTCTGAGCAGGACCTAACCTGGCAGCCACAAGGAAACTGAGTTTGACTTTTGGAATATTAAATGTTTTACTGTTAGACTGTCTTCTGGCAGTGGCCTGAACTAGATTTTTCTGAGGGATATTAGAGCTCACTTGCCTTGTGTCTGAAATCAGTGCTGACCATGCGGTCAGGGAGGCTCAGGGAGCCTGAGAGTAGCCCCTAATGAGCTCCTCTCAGGAGACCACCAGTCCTTTCGGGGAATTTCAGTGGAGACAGGAGGGAGCAGTGCACACTATGACTTGCAGCCTGTACAGAAAGGCATTTGCAAGGGGTCTCAGTGTTTGCATTTTGTATCCAACATGCATAAAGTGATTGGTGGTTGCTCCCGTCTAGGAGACAGAAGAAGACAGCCTCCCATGCTGTGACAGAGCTGGAGAACACCAAGGATTGCAGCCAGGCCAGGAAGCCTCTCCTGTGCCCCTCCCATCCCACAGAGGAGCTCAGGCTGTTCTGTGAGCAGTGTGACCAGCCCGTGTGCCGGGACTGCGTTCTGGGCAGACACCGTCAGCACCCCTGTGACTTCACTGGCAATGTCATCCACAGGCATGGGGACGCCCTGCGGGAGCTGCTGAAGCGCAGCCAGCAGCACATGGACACCCTGGAGGATGTGCTGAGCCAGGTCGATGGGATGGGCAGTGCTGTCCACAGTCGCGCAGAGGCCGTGGCTACAGAGATCTGCCTGTTTGCCAGGGGCTACATGAAGGCGATTGAAGAGCACCGTGACCGGCTGCTGAAGCAGCTGGAGGACTTGAAGGTGCAGAAGGAAAACCTGCTGCACTTACAGAAAGCCCAGCTGCAGCAGCTGCTGCTGGACATGAGGACAGGCGTGGAGTTCACAGAGCACTTGCTGATGAGCGGCTCAGATGTGGAGATCCTCATCACCAAAGGGGTGGTGTCCAGCCGTCTGACAAAGCTCAACAGCGTTGCGTACAGCACCCACCCCAGTGTGGACGACAGGATCCAGTTCTCCCCCCACAAGAGGGCAGGGCAGTGTTGCGGCTATGAAGTTTTTGGGGCCATTCTCAATAAAGTGGTTGATCCAGCCAGATGTACCCTGCATGGGGAAGGTAATGGGGTGCTGCACAGCAGCTGAATGGGAGAGCACTGCTCCCTGAAGTCACCCCTCTGCTCTCTGTACCCACATGGTGTGCAGCTTCCGGCACTGTTGGCTCCCTGCTATCCAGGCATTGACCAGGGGCAGTGGTAGAGCCCCAGCAGAGGTTACATGCCTGCCTATGGGAGCTGTGCTGGGCAGGGAGTCAGGCAGCTTTTCTCATCCAGATGTGCAGAGCATATGGGACTGCCCGTCACAACATCACTGACTTCAACACAGGGCTGAGGCGCGAGGGGGGCGCACTCAGGGGTTGGGAATGGCACCTGCAATAGCAGGACATGATGCTTTCCTGGTGGCCCAAGCTGTTCTGCAGCATGAGCCCAGGCAGATCCTCTTTGTGGCTGAGTAAGTTTTTCCCATTACAGCTTTTCCTGAGATTGCTATAGGAGTACCTGGCAATACCTTGATGGATTTTCTCACTAAGGACTTGGAGCTGGGCCAGCAAACAGATAATGTTCAGACCATGCCACAGAGCACAGCCAGATCTCGTCAGTAATGGCCTTTGCAGGGCAGATGAGACAGACCAGGGCTTGTTTGATCCCTTCCATGCCAAACCATAGGTATTGAGTTCTCTGGGGCTCCACACTGCACAATGGGGCTGTTCATTCTTCCTCTGGGTTGCATGGTGCCTCTTCAGACCTTCTGGGAAGGTGACAGCTGGGCTTAGAGTGACAGGAAAAGGAACCCCCTGGTCCATACAGACCTCTGGGCTAAACCTGCCAAACATCTCTCTGAACCTATGGCTTCCACTCTCTACTGATACCCAGTCATATGTTGACTTTTCCTTGTGAGTGGAAGGAGGTGTATACCCTAGAAGCAAAGTTCTCCTGGGCTCTGATGGGCTGCAACTGTGCAAAATAGGTGGCAGGGGCAGTCATGGCTTGACTTGAATCCTTTCTAGTCCTGTTCCTTACTGGTTTGGGTTTTTTTCCAGATCTCCACAGTGCCCGTCAGAACCAGCTGAGTGGCTTTACCCTGCTCTGCAATGACACCACGGGGGAGCGCATGGGGCAGGGAGGAGAGGCTGTGCGGGTCACCATCACTCACAAGGACAAGAGGGACTGGTGGGTATTTCACCCAAGAGATCCCTGGTCACTGGCTTTGCCTTTCTGCCTCCCTTACCCTGGCTGCCTGCTTGCTTAGGCAGGTGGGAGGATGTGCTTCAGCATGTGGGTCAGAATCTGTAGAGGAAAAGGCACTACCCTTTTTCCCACAGGTACAGCAGGGCTTCCTACTGGTTGTATTTGGCTAGACAGTGATTGCTGAGATTTGTATTAAGTCTTTGAGTGATTTGGGCTTCTCAGAGGATTCAGCTCCTGGTCTGTGTTGCTAGGCATGCTGAGAGGGAGCTGTTGCTCTTTCACACTCCTCCCAGCAGACACCCAGGGCTCCTGCAGTTGTTAACACCTAACAAGCATAAGTCATCCCAATCCCTGAAATACCATTCCAAGTCAGACAGAGTTTATCAACCCCATGAGCCTCTGACAGCTGATGGAAGTGCCTGCTTCATGTTCTGGAGAAAGAATCTGTGTTGTGCTTTTATCTTTTTTCCTGTAGTTGCAAGCGTTGAGTACTTTAACATGTTTGGAGGTTTTCTAACGAAAGCAGGAGAGGCTGCACTTGAGCTCCTCAGTGTTTTCACAAAGAAAATGACCACCCAGAAAAAATTATAACTGTTTCCAGACCACACTTGTCACTAAAAAGCAGCCAGACACAAAAGCAGAACCAGTTGGGGGTCAGTTCTTAGGAAAAATATCTATTGTTTTACAGTAGCTGGAACCAGATGCCACAATTCATTTGTTCCAGGAACACTCCTGATGGGATGACCTGATGAAAAAAGGGACAGGATGCTAAAACCCTTTGCTATGTTGACAAGGCACACAGAAAGCAGTGCTGGCTGCACAGATGCTTATCAACAGAGCATCATTGGCCAAGAATATTGTTCCAGTGTACCTTCCTTCCCTAAGTGTACATACAGCGTAGGAAGGTGCGTGCCTGAGGGTTTTGGGGATTTCTCTTGGTGGGACAGAAGTCGCTGTGGCCACGTAAACTCAGTTTCTTGCTCTTGCCTGTATGCAGTTGCTACACATGGTTGCTGAAAGCTGTCTGGCTTTGCTTTGAGGCACAACAGCTGCAGAAGAGCATGAAGTATCACCACACAGTTCACGGCAGGAAATTATGTAGGCAGCTGTGTTAATGTGAAGTGTTGGAGGTGGGGAATACAGATTATAAACTGTCATGTCATGGGGCCCAGGAGACTCATTAGTGGAGATTAGCCAGAACACCTTCCTCTATGCAGAGCTGCCTGATAATGTCTGTGGAAAGCTTTCCATCTTCCTGTGGAGCAGGCAATTAATCGTCGAGTAACCAGCTGAGACTTTCTCTCTAGTACTCTGCTCACCAGGGTTCCTTGTGAAACACAGTGAGCTTCACTATGGAAAGGGAGAGTTTACCAGCAGGGACCTAGAACTCCTCAGCACTGAAGGGAGGAGTTGGGGGTCAATGCAGGTGGGATAGTGGTTAAAAGTGATTCAAACCTACTCTATTCTATCCTTTCTTCTTAATGAGTTTTTCTGGAGGTAAGTGCTTGATGAAATTGAATTTACCACATTTCTGTGGGCTCTTACCTGATGGGATAATCTGATTTGCAAGTGTGCTGTGTGTCATCTTGTGCCTTTTTGGTGTGCAGGTTGCTACAAATCCCTGCAGTGCAGCTGGCTCTGTGTGACTTCCTTTTTATGGTAATTGCAGCTTCAAGTAGCAGGGGTGTGTGAAAACCACTCTAGGCCAACCTAGGCCAAACTTTGGTTTACATTTAGAGCAGTTTTCTGACAGTCACTGATCTCTTGGACTTCTCTCTGTTCACAGTGCAGTCCAGCCAACAGTGTGTGATAATGGTGATGGGACCTACTGTATTTCCTACAGCCCTGAGGAGCCAGGCTTGTATGCTGTCTGCGTCTGTGTGAAAGGGCAACATGTGCAGGTAGCATTTCTTGTTTCTCTTGCACTGCTTCTTCTTTACCTGATTTTCTTTTCTTACGTGTTTGCTTTAAATCTTTCTAAGGATTGCTGCTACCACATAGCCGTTTAAGGCTAGACTTAGTGATCTGTGACTGACAGAGTCACCCAGCCAGTGTCTGAGAATGCAGACATATCTGACAGCACCCACTGCAGCAGCCTCTCTGTTTTCTTGTCCTCTGCAGGGCTCTCCCTTCGCTCTGATGGTGAAGCACAAGTTCCGTGAGCACCAGGGGGTGTTTCACTGCTGCACGTTCTGCTCCAGCGGAGGCCAGAAAGCCGCTCGCTGTGCCTGTGGTGGGACCATGCCAGGTGGGTGCTCAGCTCTCCCCACGCTACTGGGATCAGGAGGATTTGTTGCACTAGGCCCTCCCTAGTGGATAGAAGTGTGAGGAGATAATCTTCCCAAACTCCTGCCTTGGACGGGCTCCAGGAATGTGGTAAACTGTGCATACACGTGTTCTGGTGGGGTGTGACTGCAGCAGTGAGAAATGCAGCAGGACACACGAAGGGTCTTTGTGGCACATCCCATAGACAGAGACCTGAACCAGCTGTGCAGGAGTTGGGGCAGGGCACCTCAGCCTTTCAGCCCTTCTGAGTGAGGCTGAGCAGCATTGCATCTTCATCCTGTTCCAGCGCTGGCATGTTGGGAGCTTGTGGGCTGTGTCACACAGTGACCAACTTTGTACTCTGGACAAGTCTCACTCCATGTTTAGGACAAGAGTTCAACTCCCTAACTTGTTTAATCCCAACTGTCTTCACTGTCCTTCATCTGCATGTGTCATTGTGTGTTTTGCATGTTTTTAGGATAGAACTGACCTTTTCCTTTTCCTGTGCTTGATATGTATCTTTGGCCATAGCTACAAGCAGCTGGCATGGGGTTCTGGAGGCCCATGTATTGCTTTATTCAACAGGCAAGGAGACAGAAATCTTCAGCTTTCCCCAGCTATTGAGATGAGTTGTTCTTTATGGAGCCCTGGAAATTTTGGCCTTGAATATGCTGTGTTCTCATCAGCATATGCCTCCCAGTTTTAGAGAAGTCCTGGGCCCAAAGCCTGTAACGCACTGTGATTTTTTGGCCCACTTTGGGTTGAGCTGCTGGTGCCTCTTCTCTTGCAGGTGGGTACCAAGGCTGTGGCCATGGACACAAAGGTCACCCTGGCTGCCACCACTGGTCGTGCTGTGGACAAGTGAAGGAGAGCTCAGAGTGTTTGTATGGGCCACCCAGCGACACCTCCCAGAGGAGTTTGCTCAGGACAGTGGCGCTCTGAGCAGCCAGGTGAGCTCCTGGGAGCCCAGGGGACTGCTGTTGGCTGTTCCAAGAGCACAAATGATCCATGAGGATCCCTGTGATCAATCCCTGCATAGCCTCGCTGCCAGCAAAGAGTGTGATGGGTGTGAGCTGAGAGGGGGGGATGAGGGAAAATAAAATCGTGCCTTATGTTCCACCCAGGGTGTGTATGCAAAGTTATTTTGTGCTCAAACAGGAGCAAATTCTGGGAATTGTGCTGCTGTCTATACTTCTGAGGGCTTGTGGCCCATGGGGACATGCTCTAAGGGGAAACTCAGTCTGAGCAGTTACCTCACAGGAGGGTCAAGATGTGTCCCACTCTATGGGGTCAACAGCCTCTGCTGTCCTTCTTCATGAGGTCAAAGCTGCTCATTGAGGCACATTCCAAAGAGTTTGTGGTCATGCCTTGGAAAGGCTTGGCAACCTGAATACTGCTTCTGCCTCCCTGTTGGGTATGCATCTGGATTCCAGCCTCAGATGTGTGCACATAGCACAATTGTGCTTCTGGGAGCTGCTCTTTGTTTGCAACTCCTGCACTTTCTCCAGGTAAACTGTAGTCTCATTATACCCTGCTTGCAAAGTAGGGGCAAGGCAAGTTAGTAATGTATCTGCAGGAAGTCCAAGAAATCCTCACGGCACTGATGGGAACAGGAATTGGAGTATCATTCATCTGGTCTGTGTGTTCTCCATGGAGATGATGTGGGACGGTGCTGCTGTGGGTGATGCAGGAGCCAAGGGAGTGCCCAGCTCACCAAGGGAAGATTGGGGAACAGTTTGAATATCAGTAGGACTCACAGACACAAGTTTGTAGTTCTCTGTCCAGAACTGGAGCACAGGAGATGGAACACAGCAAAACTCCTGGGTTTGGCTTGTGCAGCCTTGGCAAGGCTCTTTTTAGAAGGAGAGCTTGTCCCATTTTCCATGGGAGAAGGGGGAGATACAGATAGATCTATCCATCTATCCATGTATCTATCTATCTTCTGAGCTTGTACACATGCTATCAACCCATAGTTGGGGAAATGGCAGCTGTGATGAGGAAGAAGAGGCACTTCCCTGGAAGGGCAGTTGCCAACCTGCTGCTTGCCTGGGTGAAGCAGGCACCCTGAATACCTTCCTTTACAAAACACATTGGTGTCATTGAGACTGGGAATACCACTGCCTTGGGGGTAACCTTGCCAGTAGGTGTGTGTGCCTAGGGGCTCCTAATTCTGCCTGAGGAGCTGGGCACAAAGGTCTGACTCTTGATCACTCGAGGAGAGGAATGCTGCTCCACTGTCAGCAGCAAGGACTAGTTCTTGTTTTCTCCATTATGATAGCTAGCTTGTAAATAGTAGAAACCTGCACTGTCTGTTTGCTTGCTCAGCCTTAGAAGTCTGTCATTTATTGTTTGTTCGTTTTACAAAGCCAGATTTGGAACTTCTTCCCAGCAAAGGAGATAGATATCCTTATGCAAATGCTGTTTACAGTTTCCCATTAATCATCCAGAACGGCCTGTCAAACATTCAGGGGAAGTTTAAGCAGTTTAAATCTTCAAGTTAGGCAATTTAAATCTCCCAAGTTGATGACGCTGAAATTTCAAAGTGAAAGTTTAGTTTGAGTTAACCTTTAATGGAACAAACAGAAACTCAATCTCATCCTTGCAGAATCAATGCTCAGTACAGAAGGTGATGTAAACCTAAATGCCTCATTTTTTGTGTCTTTCTATTTCTTGCTTCCCACCCCACTACGTGTGTTGTTTTTTCTCAAAGCCTCCATGCTGTCTGGCAGAGGTAACACATAAGGACAGCACTACCATCTAGGCACATAATTTCTGTCTAAAAACATCTTAGTCCTCTCAGACAGAGGAATGTGTTTTCTCATTGTGTTAGGCATCCCTTACACACCCCTGTCACTGACATTTTCCAAGAAGCTATTTGTCAGAATTACACCAATATAAACCCTTCAGGGAACTGCAGCTCTGTGTTTGACATGGGCAGAGCAGTTTTCGGAGAGCTTGGGTCAGGCCCTGCTATTGATTTTTTCTTTTTGTTAGACTTGAAGGCTCAGTTGGTCCCAGGGATTCAGAAATATCAGCCAGCTACCACTGTGTGTTTGGCCCAGGAGGGCTGTGCATGAGGATATCTTGAAGAACCATGTTCAGAAAAGCCATTTAATAACCTTAATCACTTTGGGGGGGT
>VYZT01055017.1:32455-65699 GCA_013400735.1 Pomatostomus ruficeps | reverse complement strand
GGGGGGGGGGGGGGGGAGTAGGTGTGAGTGTCCTCCCATTATTTGCCAGCAGCCTTTTCCCTCAGTCTTCATCATTCAGAGTACTTTGCAAATGAGTAAATCCTGATCTGCTCAAGTCTGACATTGGATGCCAACAACCATTCCCAAGATGGCTTCCAGTGCTCTGTCGGTAAACAGCCTGGGTCAGGTGGTGGATTAGGAGGTGCAGTTAGTCTGCTGGGCTATATGATATTATTTCTGTCCAGCTGATCCTTGAGATATTAAAGGTATTTTCAAGGCAGACATGAATGCAGTGCTGACAGAACTGTACTGGTAGATCCTGGTATTTTTTTCCCAGGACAAAAGCTCTTGTTGATAAAATTGCCTGTCTCCAAAATTTGGGAAAAAAATTGGGGATGAACATGAGGAGAGGCTTTGGGAATCAAGAGAAGAGGATTTACTTCGTCAATAGGGAAAACAGAGTGTAGCTGCAAGAGAAACCATCAAGAAAAAGAGACTGTGGAAAACCTGGAGGGATACCTGGAGCCTGAAAGACTCCATGTAGAGTGCTTCCAGAGTCAGGGCCAGGCTAGGGTATCTCTCCTTTCTTAGAGAGGCAAACCACACTGGTGACAAGACTGTGCTTGTGGCTCTATTCCACAAGTGTCTATTTTGTCCCAGAAGATCTCAGGAGCAGAGCAGATTCTAGCTCAGATGGGCTTCTTGACCTTCCCATGGCAGAATGTGATTCGCAGGGGTGCTCTGATGGAAATGCCATGTCAGGAGAGATGCTGGCAGTGGCTCACATGCCACGTGGAGGACTCTGTGTGTTTGCAGCCCAGGGTGGCTCAGCATCTTCCTCTTTTGAGACGTGAGGACTTGTTCTGGGTGCTGTGGCTTCCAGCTTCCCTTCACGAGCAGGTGAGGCTGAGGACAGGTATTGCTGGTAAGGCATTGTCAAGTTCTCCTTCCAGATCACTAGCGTTCTCATTTATGGTGCTTGGCAAGCACCTCTTGGCGTCATTGTTACAGATGTGGGATCATAAGGCTGGAAAGATGTCCTACATTTTGGGTCAAAGATTGCTGGCTGCCTACACCTCTGTGGAATGCTTTGTCAGACTTGGCTGCTGGCCAGCTTGCCACAACTCCATCTTCTCCTGGTTCTTCTCCTTCCCTGATAGCTCCTGCAGTATTCCAGTGACACTGAAATAAGGTGTGAACTTTATATAAGATGGGGCACTCTTCTGTAGGATACCAGCTGCTGGGCCCAGCGAAGCTGGTAGCACTTTGTGACTGCTGGTGCCTCCTCCTCAGTGAAGGAGGAGAAACCACAAACAAACCACGACAGCTGATGTGTCCCAGGTGTTCACCAGCTCTCACAGACCATGTGGGACCAGATCCTGCTGTCACATTTGGTTGGATTTGTTAATAAATTCAAGATTGGTAAGAGCTGGGCAGATCGTGTGGTCACAGATTCTTGGTTTCTTTGGGAAGTATCCTGAACACCTCTTGGGGGTTTTTTGCAGTATGAGCATACAGACAGGAGTAGGCCCCAGCATGAGCTGCTCAGAAATGAGCAGAAGTGAATGTGGTGTTGCTCTGGGGAATGGGACTTGCCCTGGTCCTGCCAAGGCAGCCTGTGCCCGAGAAGCAGACGTGTTTTGCCAACATGGAAGTGACCTGATTGTTGACTGTGCAATGGATGTGCTGTGGCTGACCTGGAGTTAACTAGAGCTGGAAGGGGACACCTTGTCTGCCCGCTGCTCTCGCAACTGTAAATCAGGTGTCACCACAGCCGGTAATTTAATGTCACCGAGGACAACAGGAAATTTCTTAATGTGCATTTCCCACCGGGCCACTGTGGCCTAGAGCTATTCTTAGCTTCTTGTACTGTCCTGCTAAATTATGAGAGGTTTAGTAATCATCAGAATGCTGTCAAATAAATGAGGATATTTTTTTCTCAGATTATCATCACTGATAAGTATTTATTTGTCTTGATTTTAACCTCTGGTTGTTACAGAGAAAGTAGTTTGGTTTTTTTAGGTGCTGGACTGTTTCCAGTTCCTCTGGGTATCATCAGCTCTGCATGGGAAAGCTGTTCACTCCCACTAACCATCCAAACTTGTTGGAGATAGCTACAGACTGTCAAAAATCCCCCTTTTCCCATCCTCCCTGGAACAGAGTCTAGATGTAGATGGCACAATGCACAGGTTTCCCTGTCAGGAAACTGAACACAGTAATGCAAGCTGTCTTCCCTTTTCAGCTCTTTCACAACCTCTCTGCCCTTCTCAACCTCTTATGCCCAAGAGCTGCTCATCCTGCCCCCAGCCTCGTCTGAGATCAAGCCCAGAGGGAACGACCTGCAGGGTCTTGCCAATGCCAGTTTCTTTTTTGTACATGCTCCAAAGTGCTCCACAATGGCAGACCTGAGACCAGCAGGAGCTGGCCTCCGGAGGGAGAGTTAGTTTGGCCTGAAGGAGTTCAGTGGGATTAGACAGCACTCAGAAAAGGGGCCACTGCCAAACCTGTGTGGCTCTGAGAACACTGCTGAGCCTGGAGGATCCTCTTAGCACAGCACAGAGAGGCTGGGGAGACTCATTGCAAATGGGGCCAGGAGGGGGACCCAGAGCTGGGACCTCTCTGCCCAGTGCCGAGAGAATGGTTGGAGATTTTTTGTAAGGAGACCTGAGCTAGTCCTGGATATGACACAACCCCTCAGTGATGGGTAAGCTGCGGATCTCCTGGGACACTGGCACTCTAACCCCAGCATTAGCTGGCTACCAAACCATGAGCTGTGCTATTTTTTGTCTTAAATGAGACGTTTATTAAATGGATGTGTAGGAGGTCATTCCTATGCCCCCAGTGTCTAACCAGGCCTCCCTGCCTTTGACTGCCCTGATGGGGGGAGTTGAGATGCTCAGTGTTTCCTCATTCCTGAGAGTTCAGTGCTTGGGCTGACCACTCCTTAGCTGTGTTCAGTTATTTAAGCAGGACATCTTAGGAGGATTTATCATGCGAAGGACAGGGGCTGTGCTGAACAGTTGTGGGACCTTCGGCACCTGGTGTTTGGCTTGTCTCCGTAGATGCTGTGACCATGGCATCCCAAGGCCAGGTCATTTTCTGGAGGTATGGTACTATCTGCACCTGCTTTGAGAGAGGTGGTGGGGAACTGCATTTTTCAGACTCTTGGGATGTATCACTCTGCTGCTGGGAGCTTTTAAGACAGCAGTTCTTTGCAGCTTGACTGTACTACGCTCACTCAAGCTACTTAAATACCAGCACAGGTTGTTTTATACAATTAGTAAGGCTATGTATGTATCAGGCACCCCTGTGCAGGTTATCAGCTGTAGGCAGGATGGAGATGCATGTCCTAGAAACTCTGCATTTGCTAGAATTTGCTACCCCAGGATTGAATGCTGTGGTAGATTGGGGTAGCAATGCTTGAGGAAAGCTGTATTCCTGCTGTTGTATTTTGGGGTTTCAATGGCTTGAGAAAGGCACCCCATTCCTTCTGCTGGTCCTCAGCTTGTGTTTCCATCATGTCAGCTTGCTGTGGGGAGAAAGAAACTGTCCTTCACAAGTTTCCTTGCAGTGTGGGGCAGGAGTAGGAGCTGGGAAGACATTTTCAAGACATTCTCAAATGTCTCTCATTTCAATAAAGCCATTTCCTTTGGAGCTATTGACCAAGTGTTGGTGAACTACAGTTGGAAAAAGAAGTCATAAAAATATCTACCTGGTATCCTTATCTTCTGATTAGTTGAAAATAACTCCCACCACATGGATAAAATGGCAAACCTTTTCAGCCACTGGTAAACATGGAGTGAGCTTTCATCTAAATCTCACTGCTTGAACAGAGACAGCAACAAGCTGTCTTTCCATCCCAGGTGTCGACTTTCCAGGCTGGATGGAGACAGAGGTTCCAGTGGTGTGTGAGGCAGTCCTGCTGGCATTTATTCTGTGAAAAAAGTTTCATCTGTTACCAGAATCTGCCCCACCTGAATGGAATAGCAGTGGGGAAAAGGACAGGCCACATGTGGATAGAAGAGACCTCATACATGAGATTTATCACATGGAGCATCAAGGAAGAACTAAATAGCAATGTTATCTGCACCTTTTCACTGACAGAAGTGAGGTCATCTGTAGACACAATGTCACAGAGTGTAAATATTCCCTGGGCACTGTATTCCTCATGCGTCTGGAATGCACACAATAACCAGCTCTGTTATTCTCAAGAGACAGCCCAGCCAGCCTTTGTCAGGGAAATGAAATAATTGATGAGTGTGAAAAAATGCACATCTATCCCTTGCTGCTCTGAAAACCTTCCTCCTGCTCTGCCAGCAGCTCTGCCTGCCCTGCCAAACACCAGCAGGTTACTGGGAGAAGCAGGCTTCCTTCAGGGACATTTGCTTTTCAGGCTAATCCTGAAATGCAGAAACAGACCAGAGAGAGGGGTGAATTTTCCAGGAAGTTTCAGAGAGGCAGTGGGAGATTCCTGCTGATTTCAGGAAAAAACCAAAACCAACCAAGGAAACAAAACCAAAACCAAAAACTCTGCAACAAAAACAACAACAACAAAACTCCCTGAAGTGCTGAAGAAAGTTGGGTTCTGCTATCATCAGCTGCATATTGGAATGGAAACCCTGTTGTTTTGGGTTACCACTGCCATGCTATTTCTTTTCCACAGTGAACACTGATATAAGGAGGAAGGCAAGGGACCTTCAATATCTTAATCTTCCAGTCCTTTTGACCCTCTAAGCCCATTCCTGAGGGAAATCTTAGTCGAAGTGGAGCTAGAGATCTGGAGGATTAGGACTGCTGCCTATCACAGCCAGGCTGCAAGCCTCTCCCTGTCCCCAGGCTGTGCTTAGCAACATTCAGTCAGGGAATTAATGGATGAATTTATTGCCAAATTTGATTCCAATTTGATTCCAAGTTTGGCTGATGAGGAACAAGACTATGAAAAAGAGGGTAGGATGCATGGAGCAGCATCCCACAGGCTGCCAAATCAGCACTGGGAACTGAGGGTGGTGTCAGGGCTCCAACTGGTGCAGCCTCAGCCACCTGCATCAGTCTGTTTCCATGCCTTTAAAACACTGGAGGTACCAGGGATGCTGATGCACAGAAAATTGCTTTTTACTTGAACTGCTTGAACTGGACTGCTGCAAAACACAGCTACCACCAGCATGTGGCCAGGATGCCAGGTTCCTCTTGTTCACTCTGCTCTCCAGATCTACTCATTACACACAGTGGGCTCACAGGCAAATCTTTGTAAGGATCTTGTGATTCCTGGATCTTGCAGTTTCTGCAGAGGAAACTCCAGAGGGACTAATTTCTCTTTGTCCCTCACAAGGCATGTTGAAGTGGGCAGTCCATCTGTACACCCAAAATTGCCATTCCCCCTGTAACAAATGAGCAGCTTTTCCAATCAGCCCTGCTGGTGCCCTGGAGCAGGGGTGGGTAGCAGCTCTCTGGGTGCAAAGCTAGCAATGCTTTGCAGCCATGGGGGCAGGTGGCAACAGCACAGGATAGAAGGAGTGGTGTGGCCTGTTTGTGCTGGTTTGTAGTTGTCTGTGAGTAAGCTGAGGATGTTTTTGGACAGAAGAGTGTAAGGGCAGAGGTGGTATTCAGGCCAGAGGGTCCTTTCAAGGACCGGAGGCAAGTGTGGTGACACTTGAAGCATTCAGGGACTGCACAGGAGGACATCCTGGCTGCTTGTCCCCCACCATACCTCCCAGCATTTACTGTAACCCTCTGGCAGCAACCTTTGGCTCTGAGCAATTTCTTCCCTGCCTATCCTTGGGAAGAAGGATTGTAAAATATAAAGGTGAGTCACAACTGTTGTGTGACAGTACAAGGTGGCTGCTGCTTGCTTTGTGCTTCCCAGGCGTGAGAGCTGAGGCTGGTCATGACAACCTTGGCTGAGTTTATAGCAACTATCTCACTTTGGGATCAACTCCCAGAGTGGAAATTGGTAGAGCTCCTCAAGGAGATGGATGTTATTCAGCATACATGAGACACTTGGCATCTTCCCCAGAACAGGAAAGCACAGGCTGTCCCATGGTGAACCTGGCAGGGACCTCGAGTGACTTGGGACTGAGCCCCATGGGACATAGCAAGACTTTGCTGGGAGCTGTCACCATGCAGGATCCACAGGAGCCATCAAAATCCCCATCCCGCAGGTTCCTGGAGGAGGCAGTGGCTGGTGATGGGTCCCCAGCCTCCTGGTGCCCACGGCTGGATGATATCCATGACCTTCCTCCCAGTAGGGTCAGCTGTGACCACAGCACCATGAGGGAGTAGGGAGAGAACTGCTGTCTATCCTGGCCATAAGTGAAAGCTGGTGACAATAGGGAAGAAGCCAAATGTGACATCTCCCAGGTCTGAGGGCATCTAGGGAGAACTTAGTATGGATGTGGATGTGTATATGGATTTGTATGAACCCTTATCTGGACTTACCACATATTTTGGTGAAATACGGAGTTCTGATCCCTTCTGAGCATGTGCAAACAGGGCTTCCTCAGACAACTTCCTACTGGCCTTAAGGATGAGAATGGAAGGGAGAGCAGGAGGGCAAAGAAATCTGCAACATCTCCCCTCCTCTCTATTCCCTCTTTCAACCCGTGTTCCCTTTCTCCCTTCCCTGCTGTTCCCTGCGGGAGAGGCTTGTTCACATGGTACAATTCCCTAGAGTTCCGTATCAGTCCTGTGATCATGGCATTTGTGGAAAGTGAGCAAGTTACAGATGCAGGCACACATCAGTGGTGGGAGGAGTCCATGGTTCTAGGGACACCACCGATGGACTCTCCTGCAGGAGGCTGCCCAGTGTGTTGGGAAAGGGTGCTGCAAACCAGCAAATGCTGTTGAAATGGAGCAGCTGATTTTGTGTGGGCAGAAGGGCCGTGACCTCTCACAGCCTGCAGCTCTCTGGACTTCTCCTTTGTGAGGAGTCTCTGTGAGACTGCTGGGCATGAGCAGGAGCTGCTTGCCCCAGGAGGTACCTGTGGGTTTTGTGGGGAGCTGCTTCAGGACTTGCACTGGTTGGGAGCTGAGTTTGCTGCCAAAATCCCTCAGTCCACAGGAAAATATGCCTGTGACCACAGCTCCACTGGCTGTGGTGAGAGTCCGTACCCAACCACACTTATGGGTCTGTCAAAGCTGGGCTGTGCCAGAGGGGTTGTGCTTGGCAAGGCTGGAGCTGTGCTGATCTTTCTTCTCCTCTGGCATGGCTGCTCCACCTGTGTGGCTTGGCAAGTGGTCCTCTCCTCCTCAGTCTCTCATTCAACAGCCCATTACCCATCTCCACATGGAGCATCCCAAATCCAACCAGCTCAAAAAAATGGCCCTGTTTCCAGACCCCTCTTGCACATTCCTTGCCTTGTACCTGGTGTCTCCTGGGGCCAGGGGCCTCTCTGCTCTACTCAGTCCCTGGTCCCTTGCAAGTGCCAGCAGGGACTACCTGACTTGCTTATGCGCCAGGGAATGCAAAGAGGAGCCACCAGGGCCAGCTGCCTGCTCTCCAAGGCAAAGCCTGGGTCTCCTGCCACATGGTCCCCCACTGTTGATGACAAATGCTGCTCACCTGAATGTTCATCACTATTGTGGTCATGTGCTTCACCCATCTGCCTCATTCTGGGTCTGTGGTTCACCTGCCTCCCCCTCATTCCTGCAGAGGACTCCACAGATGGACAGTACAGGCATAGGCTGTGAAGGAGGTGGGCTGTGTGGTAATGTTGTCCTTTCCTTTTTCCCCAATAGCATGACTACAGTCATTATTGTCCTGGCTGCAGTGATTGCCCTGATCATTGGTTTTGGTGTCTCAGGTATGTGACTGCTCAGATTTCTTGCTGTTACTGGTGGGGTGATGAACTTGCCCTGCCTCCGCCTCCGTGTGTCCATCCCGTGCACAGGCTGAGGTGTGATTGCCTGCGGAAGTGCCACCTACCACCCTTTAACAAAGGCTAAGTAGGTGTAGTGCAGCCTGTGCTGCTGGAGGTGTGGTAGTGTGTGAGCTGAAATTTCCTTGGGCCTGGAGCCCCGAACCTACACATAAAGTCCTGCATATACTGTGCTTCTTCTCCTGGCTAGGATGAGATGATAGGATGGTATTTATTGTGAAATCAGAGAGTATCTGCCAGCCTGGGACACCTTTCCCAGATCCCTCAGAGACAACAAAAACGTGTTGCTTTAGTGTTGGCCAAAATGCAGCCTCCTTGGAATGTACTGAGTGAGGATGGGTAGGGAAGGGCTGCATGGAAAAGAGGACATGGCTCTGGGAATTCTCAGGCTCGCAGCTTAGGATTTGAGATGCTGACTTCCCTTAAATGAAAGAAAAATATTTGGATTTCAGTAAGGGGGAAAGAACTACTATTTCTCTGCCAGCATTATGCCTTCCAATCACATTTATTTTGCATAAAGGGAGGTCCTGACTAAGAAAAGACGCAAAAATCATGCTCTTCTGGCAGCTGCAAAGAGAAAAATACCTGATACATATAAGTAGATAAGGAAATACTACGCAAATTCTTCTCAAACAAGTAAGAAGAGCTACTTTTTGAAGCACTCTGTTTCTAAAGAAATACTCCTGTGCTTTATCTCACTATACAAACCATGGGAGCTGACCTCTGCTAGCAGCACTGGTAGCTGCCACTGATGTCCTTGCCATGTGCCAGTGCTTGTTCAGGCTCAGGCTTGGTCCATGACAGCCACAGGGCAGTCTGGTCTTGCTCTGTGCTTGCTGCCTCACCTTTCTCCAGCCTCCTTGCTCTCTCCTTGCAGGA
Organism: Pomatostomus ruficeps; assembly: GCA_013400735.1. Classification (NCBI taxonomy): domain Eukaryota; kingdom Metazoa; phylum Chordata; class Aves; order Passeriformes; family Timaliidae; genus Pomatostomus; species Pomatostomus ruficeps. The sequence goes on along the minus strand of VYZT01055017.1, from coordinate 56,946 downwards.
AAACACTCCATCAGCGTGACGGCACTGACATCTCCAGGGAACATTGGCCAGCACAGCATCCTGAGCTGCACTTTCGAGCCCGACATCCGGATGGACAGCATAGCAATCCAGTGGGCCAAGGACGGGGCAGCTGGGCTGGTTCACGAGTTTAAAGGTGGAAAGGACCACCTGCAAGAGCAAAATCCGTCATTTCAGGGCCGCACGGCCATGTTTGCAGACCAGGTGATTGGTGGGAATGCTTCCCTGGAGCTGAGGGATGTGCAGCTCTCCGATGCTGGCACCTACCAGTGCTCTGTCACCACAGCCAAAGGAAGTGGGGCAGCTCTGCTGCGGTACAGGACAGGAGGTGAGGGCTACAAGGAACAAAATCCTGCTCAAAACATGTGCTAGTGCAGATGGTTAAACCTACCTGTGCTTATGATGGGACTGCACCCCTGAGTAGGGTGTTTTTCTGGCTTTTACAGGGATCTTTATGGCCTTACTTACTGTTTTGACATCCTTGATCCAGAAAAGGTTATAATTTTGATAACATGGTAGCTTTTTCTCTCTAGAATTAGGGTATATCTCCAGCCAGAAGTGTTGCATAGTAAAAACTGTTGTGTATTTAACATATTTTTCTCAGTTTTTTCGAAGTACTCCATTTTTAAAAAATTACTATCAAGGCAACAAGCCTCTGATATCATAGTTATCTGAAATATTACATATTTACAAGTGTCAGTCCTCCAGGAGAGATCTGGAAACCACCAGGTCTTCAACCTCTTGCAGTGAGATGAATTTGGCTGTAATAACAAGCCACCTCCCAAAGGGTCACCTCATGTTGAGACTGATGAGTGAACTCCTTGATGGTCTCCTCCAGACTGCAGCCTTTGCACCCTCCCTCTCATCCCTGTGGCCAGAATTGCCGTCCTACAGCTTAAACTGGGCAAGGAAAAGCCCTCAGACCTCTCCAAGTGAAAAAGGGGTTTGGCTCAAGCCTGAGGGTTGCAAGTGTTCCACAGGGACTTGGTCCCCTACCCCTCCTTGAAACCTTGTGGATCTGCCTGCTTTTGTGTTGCTTGATTGGATGTGTAAAGTAATCCACACAGAAAAGGCATTAGAAAGAGCATGTGGAATGCTGTAACGGGTTTTATTTCCAATGTAGCTGTAATAGCTGTTCAGTGTGGAAAGACAGAGATGTTCCCTTAGGCTGATTTTCTTCAGCTCGCCCTTTCACCAATTCACCTCCAGGTCCTACCACCCAAAGCCAAAGCTGAGAGATACTGAAGGCAGGTGTCCTGTGCTTTGCTGTGTACAGCCGTCCTTATTCCAGGTCTGTGGGGGATTGCTCAGAAGAGGAAATGGCCTCAAGTTGCATCAGGGGAAGTTTAGATTTAATATTAAGAAAAATTTGTTTATGGAAATTGTTATAAAGCCCTGGAACAGGCTGCCCAGGGAAGTGGTGGAGACACCTACTATCCCTAGAGGTTTAAAATATGTGCATTTATGATTATGGTATAGTAGTGGACTTGGTGCTGGATTAACAGTTGGACTTGATCTTAAAGGTCTCATCCAACCTTAACAATTCTGCAAATTTGTGAAGCCATAGGTGTTGGTCAGACCCCCTTCTCAGTGAGTGGAGAGGGCGAATCATCTTTCCCCCATTATTAAGAATAACTAAAAGACACTAAAGCTGTGCCATGACCTCAGCAGATCCTGTCAAGCTGGACTGCCATGTCCTAGAAGTCTTTAGATCCACTGTAGTCATCCTCCCATGGCCCAACCTGTACAGAGCTGTCTGAGCCTGTTTTTGGCTTGGCTACAGGCGGTGCTGCGATGCTAAGCAGCAAGCAGCTTAGAAATACCTGGGACTGGCAGGTGCAGTTGGGTATTTCATGCCCAGTTCCTCTCACTTGCCTTGTTTTGACTCTCTCCCTGTCTTTCCTCCCAAAGCCTTCAGCCTCCCCATGGTAGAGGTGGAGAACAGCAGCCGTGGGAACATGGTGCAGTGCAAAGCTCCGCGCTGGTTCCCTCGCCCTGCCGTGCGCTGGATGGCCTGCAGTGACACCGGGGAGCACCTGTCCCACGCTGCCAACACCAGCTATGAGCTGAACCCTGGAAACATCACTGTAAGGGTGGTTTCCCTCCTGCACAACATCACTGCCAATGCCACCTACACCTGCGTGATTGAGAACAGCATTGCCAAGGCTACGGGCAACATCAGAGTGACAGGTAGGGTTGAACACCACCCAGAGACCACAGGCATGGGGGAGAGGAGAGTTTAAACAGTGTTCCTGCTGCACCAGGGGCTTCCTGCAGCACCTGTGTCAGTCAAGGAAGGGACTGAAAGCATGGCTAATCCAACCACTTCTCTCTCTGTCCCTGGGATGAAGGAAAGTGTCTTTGCTCCTGCTATCTCATATGCTTCTCATGGTATTGACTGCCACCTTGGCATGGGAACAGAACTGCCAGGGGACCAGGAGGGACACATTTCAAAAGAGTGTATTGCTTGGAATATTAACCAAAACCAAACCAACCAAACCCCACATCTTTTGATGCTTTCTGTAACCAATTCCGTTTAGACCTCGTTTGTGTACAAAACCAGCAGGCCCCTTTAGCTATTATTAATGACAATGTCTCTATTTAAAAGGCCATTTTACTCACAGAAAATCAAATTTTCCAAAGATCCTGAGTATCTTCTCCTGTTCTACATGAGAAGAGTCATAACTCTTCTACAGCAAGGGCTTCATTGTAGTTAATCTCTGGTACAAGAGACAGGGTCTATCTTTGTCCATATCCAGAAAATGGGAAGAAATAAATACACACACTTTATTTACCTTCCCTGCTGTTTTCCTGTTCTAGCAGCCTCTTTCTATTCTTCTGTGACAGATTTCAGCATTACAAAGGTGACCAACTTGCAGCTGGTGAACCTGAATGCAGAGTCATCCTCCTTTCCAGCCTATCACTGGATGCTTCTGCTTCCCTTGTACCTGCTGTCAATATAAAGCCATTATAAAGCGACTGGAAACCCTGCTGGACCTGGAGGTAAGCTTGGAAAGGGAAACTCATAAGCATGTATGTTCAATATACATAGACCCTCTTGCTGAGTTTGGCTACAGCAGCAGACCTATCTCAAGCCTGCCAGAATGGGGGAACATGTGTTTCCCCTGTGCCTGTCATTTACCATGTACCCATCCTTTCCCCATCCCTACCTTTAAGTGGGACACATGGCTTCTCCCATCACTCTCTGCAACCTTAGAGATCCTTCTCTTGCACCATCAACTGTCAGCTCCTACTTGTCCCCTCGTTCTTTTTCCTGAGTACCTTCTGGACCTGGGCTACAGTTTATGGCTGCAGGGCAGCATGGGCTTTTTCCTCTCCCTGCTCACAGGACCTGCTGCAGTACAAGCCTCGCCTGCTCCTACTCAGACCACTCCACAGTACAGTGTGCTGTCTCCAGTAAATACTACAGACACCTTAACATGGCTAGAGGGAGCTGCCAGCCTGAGCAATCCCCCACAGACCTGGAATAAGGACGGCTGTACACAGCAAAGCACAGGACACCTGCCTTCAGTATCTCTCAGCTTTGGCTTTGGGTGGTAGGACCTGGAGGTGAATTGGTGAAAGGGCGAGCTGAAGAAAATCAGCCTAAGGGAACATCTCTGTCTTTCCACACAGAACAGTTACTACAGCTATGTTGATGGCAGGACTCACTTGAGGCTCTCCTCCCTCTGGGGCTGAGAACTTTAGGAGTTCCTGCCAGTTCCAGAGCACACAGTAGCACAAACATGAAACTAGCTGATTTCTTTTGTGTTATTATTTCTTACCCACACCAACAACAGGATACTTTGTTTGGCTTCACAAAGAGAACAAGGAATGTGATAAGGAGAATTGCAAAAAGGAAAAGTTCTGATTGCAGGGCAAGATATGTTCCTTTGTCTGATCTAACACAGTGACCAGAACTCTGATCATGGGCAGAAGTCCAGACACAAACAGGAAAAGGGTTTCCCGCAATACGGCTGAGAACAGTTCCTTCAGAGTACTAAAAGCAAGCAAATCTTAACTTCCCCCAAACAGATTTGATTCACCCATCTCTTGGCTTGTGATTCTCTGTACTAATAAAACCATAAATAAGAGACCCAGTTAATCTCCTCCATCTTCTTGGAATGCTATAACCAAACCCCCCTTCTGAAAAAGATGTGAACAGCAGAACAGTGATGAGTTAGAAAACTGCCAACGGGCTTGGAATATCCTGGCAAAGGCAAACCACGTCTAAAGTCCCGCATGAGGAGTGATGATTGCATTTGTTGCAAATAAAAGAGGAAGAGATGTGTACTCAGGGTGGCAGAGTGAGGAGGAAAAGGAGACTAGTAAGATACTTCTGGAAAGTTCAAATTCAGAAGCAAAGTTATTAAACCCACATATAACAATAGAGCCAAATTTTCCTTTTTTGTTTTTTAAATATTATCTGGCACTTCCTATCTATTTCTGTAGGACTCTCTGTTACTGTGTTATTCATATTACATGACTACTTTCAGTTGCACTTTTTAATCAGATTTTATCTTTATCTTATCCCTTACGGTCAACATTTTCTTCAGGTTGAGATAGTTTATTTTGGGGTGGGTTTTTTTGTTTTCTTTCTGGAGGGTGGAGAGTAAGCTTTAGTAAAATCTTTACTGTTTTGCAGCAAGCACCTACAGAAAATAAGTCTGTCACAGCAAAACTTGCAGAGACCTCTCCTTTAAGCTATTTAGGCAACCTTTTAGGATGGAGGCTCAGAACTTTATTGAATGGTGGCATCAGTCAGGTCTTGTGCCACTCGCTTTGGTCTCAAGTGGACAGCAGGCCTTGAAAGGGAAGATACTTCATTCATGCTCAATAAACCCACTGCCTGTATCACAACTCAGTGCTTGCCTCTTCTTACCAGCCCCATTTAATGTTCAGGAGGCTGTTCATAAACCGCAAAACAATGCCCAAATAATCTTGTCATTTAGTATCGTGATTTAGTCTCCAAACAGCAACTTACTCCCCTTCTCTTCTTGAAGGAGATGTTTTGAAAGTGCAATTTTAATAATTTCAGTTAGGTTAAGAAGACCATACCCTGTGGGAACTGTGTAGTTTTGTTAATGGTCACCATATAGCAAGTAAACCTTAACACTAAAATAGATACGGTGTTCTTTAAGTAATATTTTAATAGCTTTGTTTAGTAGATACTACTGCACAGAACGCACATACTGTGTGCCCTAGGCCCAAGGCAATAGCTGTCATGTAGGAGTAAGCACTGAACATCTCTCTTCGAAAATGTATCCCAGTATCTTTGGATGACAATGGCCCAGAGTGACCATTCAGGAATTCCACAAGTCACAGCAGCTGCTTGATGGCACGCTTCATCCTGTGCTCACAGGCTCGTGCTCCTACTGGAAAGGAGATTAAAAAAGCTCTCAATCCCAGTAGGTATTTCTATAATTCCTCTCCCACTGGGAGAGATATTAAGCAGTGGCTCCCACTCAGCAGGAACTGGATGTCCTCCTCATCCTCTGGCTGTTCAGGTAGCATAAGGCATCTTGTCCCACTTCCTCCACCTTCAGGCACAGCAGGCTTAGACGTGGCCCCACTTGTGACACAAACTCCACTTCACCACAGTGAAAATTCCGCAGCTGCAGGGGAGCTGCAGGGAAAGAGACAATGAGCAACAGCTCAGTACAGGGCTCTGGCTCTGCTCTAGCACACAGCTGCAGAAGTTGTTGGGGGAAGGAAGACCTTGCAGCAGCTGCTTGATGTCTGCTAAGCCTCAAAGCACAGCACGATGAATGATTCCAGGATGTAGGCAGATGAATGCATTTTGCCAGCATCCCTCCAGCTTGGAGGAAGCAGACATTCTACACTGTGAAATGCTGTGAACTATGTGCTGCTCACAGAGCTGATCCACTGAGCTTTGTATCCTCTATCGGGATCAGCAACCTGCCTTTATGGACAGTGTACATGACAGCCAGAAACAGTCTCCACTGCCGAGCATCCTCTGGTGAGCTTGGGAAATCAACTCCTGCAGCACCTGGACTCAAATTTAAGCACTAGGTACTTTGTGCAAACAGTGTGAAGAATTGGTATGAAGAATGTTCCCTTAACACAGCAACTGCACAGTTGTGGCAGCATGAGTTCAGAGCTCAGCACTCATGAGTTCAAAACACTTCAGTGCTGATTTCCAGGTGAGGATTTCCAGGCTTACTCTTAACCCTACATTCTGTCCTATCTAAAGTCAAAACCCACTTCATTTAGGAGGTCTGCACAATAACTCTGGCTGACTGGATCCCTGTCCCAGACAAGGACTGGGAATCTTTCTCAAAAACAGCTTTATGTTTCTGTGTGAAGTCGAAAAATTCATGTATGTTGTTTTAGTGATTTCTGTAATATTATTTCTCTACTTTTGTAACCATGGATCTACTAAGACACAACTTAGTTCTACACTACAGAATTCAAAATTCCAGGAAAATCCTTCAAAGATCTTCCTTTGTGGGCAGTGAAGGCAGCTCTCCTTCCCCAGCCTGGTGAGATGCCTCCTCCCTTCCTTCCCACACTAAATACGAGAAAATCCAGCAGTACTTGCTTACCAGGCTGCAGGATCTTGGCGGACTTCCTGTCTAGGCTGAAATCCAACAGGATAGGGCGAGATATGAGAGGACTCCTGCACAGACTCCTTAGGTAGAAAGCAACGAGATCCTCAGGTTCCTCTAGACACTGAGGAAGGAAAGAGTGTGTTGCCAGGGTGTGTTCAAAGGGAGGCAGGGAGGCTCTGGAACACCCAGAGCAAAGGGAAATCCTGTCCAGCCAAGACCTCAGCCCAGCACGCTGCAATTGCTGCTGGAATAACCCACTCACCCCAGTTCCAGGAGCTTCCCCGTGCTGAATGCACACGCTGCCCCTGCTCTGCACACAGTTCTGCACAGCTTCCCACTCGAGAAGACTGAGGCCCAGCACTGCTGCCACATGCTCATTCCTGCACAGCACCACAGCTTCACCTGTTCCATCCTCCACCAGTACCCTGTGTAGAGAGCAGGCAGGCTGGGATCAGACAAGAGGGCAGGACAATGCCTGGCTCTCTCACAAGAGTCACACCCCAGATAAAAGATCTCAGTAGAGAGTTTGTTCTCCCATCAGAAGATGTGATAACTTCATCTTTGCTGTTCTGTTCACATCTCATCCTTGATATGATTTTCTCCCTCCTGTTTGTGGTGTAATTTGTTCCCTCCTCCCCACCTCGTCCCACACCCACTCCCTACAGCACTTACCGTGTACTGGCTTGCCTCACTCCTGTTTGTGATGGACATGGAGGATTGTAACGGGTGCACCTCCCCTGAAGGAATAAAGCTACAGCTATGTATGGGTGATGTAAGTGAGAGGGGGAAGGGCCACTGTGCTTATTTTGACTCTTCCCCTAATTAAGTATGCAAACGTGTAAAGAATTTCACTGCATTTCCCATGAGCATCCTGGGAAAAGTTTATATGGGGAGAAAAATCACCTGCTGCAAGGTGCTGATCCCCAACAGCAGTGAACATGGGAAGAGCAGAGCATTACCAGAGTTGGACTGTCCTCTTCAATATCCTCACTTGACCCCCAGTCCTACTTGCCAGCCTGCCTGGCATCAGATACATACTTCTAATCAGTTATCACTTTGGTCCCTTTCTAATATGCAAGTCCTTCTCAGGCACTGGAAAAGAGGGTTTGCAATTGAGATAGGAACTCTCATTTCTTCTACGTGGTAGCAAAGGATGTGTGACAGCAAGAAATCTGCAAGACCTCTCACAAATTATCTTTTGGAAGTTTGAATACCTCTTTGAAGATGCAGCTGCAAAGTGAGCAAACCCACTGCAGGCACAGAGTCAATACACAGGACAAGTGGCATAAAATCCGAGCCTGGGGCAGGTTTTGCAGCTGAGATCTCAAGCTGGATAGAAACACTAGTGGGGGGGATGAGGCTTCTCCTGCAGGACTAGAAGAAATAGGAATTTGAGAAGCTTGGAACATAGAAGCCTTTCTTGGCACACTGTAAGATGAGAACAGACCCAACACTTACCTAGAAGGAAAAGGTAGGTGAGAAGCCGGCAGAGATACGATGCTCACACAGCTCGAGGCAATGTATGTGCAGTAAACATTATGGAATCTGCAATATGAAAGAGCAGACATCAGAAAGAGCTCACAGAAAACAAACATTTAGTTTTCTTGGGATGACTGGGCTGGTCTTCAGTTGTAACATGGTAGCAAAACAATTTATGGTATGAGATTGGGAGACATGAAGGTGTGGACAAGGGATGAGGGAAATCCTCATGGGAGGTCAGATTAAGAGATGGTTTCAAAGACAGTGAGAGAGGTCAGGGCCATAAAGACAGGAGCACCTTGAGATCTTGCGTTCCAAGTTCTGGAAGAGGATCTTGGCTCCAGGTAGCAAGCCCCAGAGATGCTGCAGGTAGGTGGCAGTAATGTAAATGTCCATGATAACAGGGGAGCCTGGAGCAGGTGAGACGCTGAGCTTCACGCTGTGATCCCTGGACAGCAGAGTCCCTGAGGAGGCACAGAGCCACACAGACCATGAGCTCACTCACACAGGCAGCATGGCCTGTCACTGAGCTGGGCCTACTAGAGGGGTTTTTCCTCCCATCACAATGAGGCTATCACTGTTCCACCTCCCAGGTTTTCCAGGTACCACATTCCCATTCCCATCTCCACATACATTGCATGCAGTTTCCTAGCCCTTTGACATGCAACAGGATGCAGCATCCTGGCATACTTCCACTATTCCCAGACACAGCAGCACAGTTAGCCAAGTGCATTGGCTGCCTGAAATAGAAAGAAACAAGAACCAATCTGTTGCTTCTTGACAGGCTTCCACAGTCTTACCTTTCTGCTTTGGAACATGGATCACAGGTGGCTTCTCATTCTTGGAAGAGGCACACAAGGTCCTCTCCACAATCTCACCACAGAAAGAAACAAGGGAACCTGCAAAACTGAGAGACCAGGATTTTTGTCCTGCCTGAAGACAAAGGGAGTGGAAGAAGGCCTGACTTCAAGATTGCCAGAAAGGACAGGATGAAATGGAGCACTGTTGATTAAGCCCAGTTTCTGGGGAACCTGCCCTTGAGCATCTGAGCTACTGGATTGAGGGCAGCCTACCCCTCTCAGGGACAAGAGGCCCTTTTACCTTGCTTTCTGCTGCTTCAGGCTCAGCAGTGAAGAAGAAGGGTGAAGCATTACAGCCTTCCTATCTGCTAAACTCCTAATTGTTTTTCCGAATTAGAGGAAGAAGCCAAGCAAAGAAAACACAGTTTATCACAAGGCACTGGCGAAAATTCTAGTGTACATGCATATCACTCCACATTAAACCTGCTTTGAACAGAAAAGCTTCTAACCTTAGTATTTGTTTGAGCAAGGTACACTAAAACAATCTAAAAACAACGAAAAGCCCCCATACATTCAGTCTCATTTTCCCTGCTGTGTTTGTTTCCACTTCTGACAGGAATCTGGCAGACACCTTTGGGACGTGGTCCACACTAGCACTATCTGAACCATTTTCTAGACACCATTTTGCAGTCTTGTCACCTACAATCCCTTTAGCTTTGATAACCAGGATTGGGAGAAATCTGGACTATTTGCACACAGGTAGATTTCCAAATCATATTCCTAGGGTGGATATTTCATTGCAGTTTATTATAGTGCTGTTCCCAATAAAAATTAACAAAGACACAGTCACTTGTAATCTGGGGCAGACCAACATACCTGCTGCTAAGCACTTCTGGAATGGAGGAAGTTCTCTGGTTCATGCCTGTCAGCTAGAAGGGAGGGAGACACAGCCTCAGATGGGTTGCAGTTTACAGGCATCCCCAGCCAGAGCAGAAAAGACAAGCTCTGCATGCTTAGAGCTAAGTCAAGCAACTCATGTTTCCTCTCCAGACGAATTCTGAAGCAGGAAACTCTGAAGCCCAGAAGCAGCCTCTGATGGATCTTAAAACAGTCTCATCAACAAGATACTCTGTACTGATAATTTTCTAGCTAATTCTGGAGAGATCTACATGTAGCCTGTGAAAGCCCTGAGCCATAAGGCAGACATACCTGGCGCTCAGGCAGACAGGAGATCCAGGTCTCATGCTGTAAGTGCCAGCTATCTTGGACAGGCAGGCACAGGGGGCAGGATGGCCTGCTCGGGAATGTTGCTGGCACAGGTGGAAAACAGAGTTTGTCAAACACTTCCAAGTCCTGAGATAAGAGTGATACGGGAAGACTATTAGAGGGAAGGAGATTATACTTATATAGGGAAAAAGTGAAGAACAATGATTTACAGAACAAAAAAAAAAAAAATCCACTGAACTCAGAGCTCTGAGAATTTTAATCAAACACAGAATGTAAGCAGTTTCTTGGCAAGACAGAAGGAAATTCCAAGCCTCGAAAACAGCTTAGTCACCCTCTGACTCCTCAACTCCCACATGCGGTTCAGTAAAAGTCTCCAAGAGGGAACAGCAAGACAACTTCTCTCTTACCGAGCAGCAGGGCACAATAAAGCGATACAGCCCATCCACGTGCAGGAATGGAAACCATCGCAGAGACTTTCCCATAAAGAGCAGTAGTGCCTGGTGGGGAAGGGAGGAGAGAGAGCAAGAAGGTGATGAGAACTGTTAGGTATGGAATGAAAAATACAGCAAAAAGAGAGCAAACCCAGTCTATAAGGTTAGCACCACCAAGACTAAGAGAAGGCAGATACATTTACAGGAAGATGACAGAGAGGAGATGGGACTTGCTCAGAGTGTAAGAAGGAATCTGCCTGCACAAACACACAACTGTACCCAACACAAAAATCACTTTCCCATTGACACTAAATTACCACACAGGCTCGATGAGGAGCCAGCTTCCAGACTTATCAAACCACACCCCAAAGCTGCCTCACTTCTTGCTGTGTCATGCCCTCTTCTCCATCACAGCCAGTTTCTTCCAGGTCTGGTAGATTCCCAATTTCTCTGGGGTGGCTCCAGAGCCGTGGTCTGCCCAGCCACAGCACTGTGGCTTGGAAACTGCGCTGCAGCTCCTGTGCTTCTTTATCTTCTTCTCCAGGCAGTTGGTAATTGCGCATCATGAGACCCTCTTTCTGGGTAACCAAGAACAGGTGAGATACACAGCTTGTTGTTCTGGTGCTGCTCTGGCCCCCCTGACAGTTCTCATCTCTGCCAGTATCTGCCTTGGGATCCTCTAATTTCAGCATTTTTGCCTCTGGGGTCTCCAGCTCAGATGTTGTGCCGCCATCTTTCTTCTTTGTCAAAGAGGAGCTTTTGCCACTCCTAAGGCCTTTCTGGATTTGTCCTTCAGCAGGATGGAGAACCTGAACGTCCTCAAAGTAGAACTGCACATAGACACTGAAATGACAAATGGTAACATTGAAACTCCCTGTTCCTGACACATAGCTGTCCAAAACAAACACTTATCTGGGAAAAGCACTTCTGGTGAGTGTCTCACAGGTACTCAGCAGGAGCAGTGGGAAAGAGTGAAGTGGAGGGCAGCTCCCAGGCTGCATGTATTCTGAACAAAATGGAGATGGTGGGTTTGTTGCTGAGAAGGAGCTCATTCTATGCAAACAGCAAAGAACAGTTGCTTTGGCACTGAAATGCTACGTTGATAAGAAGCATTACCATACTCCAAAATACTCATGGAACTTGAATGTGATGATTTTACCTGCCCACTGAATAAAGGGACTCACCTAGTTTTTTTCTCTCTCACATGCTCCAGATTTTCCAGGTGTTCCCAAGAAGGAAAATCAGTTTTAAGGAATCTCTCCACTACAAGCTGGTAGTTTTCCACCTGCAAGAGTGATCCTGCAAACACATCAGAGAAAAGAGCTGAGCTAAATAAAAAGAGAACATAAAACCAGTAAGGTCAACATCCTCATTTTAAAGTCACGAGGTCAGGCAGTGACAATTCAGCATCTCCACACCACATCTCTTTTTCCTTGTTTTGGAGCTGGAAGGCAGAAGAGCAAAAGCTCAGCACTGAAATACAGTTTAGTGGGACATACCTATGAGAGCTGTCTGGGCAAAGGGGCTACCATCCTTACGGGAGATCACACAGGGAAGCGTGCTGCCCTTGTCCTGCAGCTGGAGCGAACTGCTCCTGGAGGAGACCCTCAGTACACCCAGAAGTATCTACAACAGAAAGGAAGCTGCAAAGAGCATCAAACAACTCCTATCTTTGAAAGCCATAAATCAAAGTGTGTGTAGCAGCGGCTCAAATTCAGTCTGTTTTCACCATACCATGGTGAGAAAAGCAGGGTCATTCCCTAACAGGAGGAAAAGGCATGCACTGGACAGAGTGCTAGAAGGCATGGTGAGAACCAGGAGCTCTCAAGGCACAGACAGGAAAGGGAACAAGGCACTTACCAGCTGGGGCTGGAAACATCCTGCTGAGAATGTGCAGTAGGACCAGGCCAGTCTGCGATTCAGCTCCTGGGTGCCCATATGCTGTGTCTCCAGGGGAGAAAGCAACTGTGATGGACTGAAGCCTTCCCAGCTCTTCTGTTCTGCCACACGGCAAACTGCAGACAGAGATGGGGCCTGGCATGGAGGGTTCAGAGTCAAATACTATGAACAAAAGAGAGAAAGGATTAATCACCTGAGCTTCTTCCCATCTGACAAACTGGAAACAGCTCAAAGAACATCTACTCACTTTCTGCAGGGGACATTGGTGTATTTTTGCTAGAATTTCATTATAAATATCTCTTGCTTCCTCTCTGTCTGGCACCATAGCTTGCAGAAGAGGGACAAGGAGCTTTTCAGCAGCTCCAGGGTTTCGGTGCGTAGAACTAAGCAGGCGATGGTGCCCAAAGAAACAAGAAAACCTGAAAAAAAGTCATGATGATTAGAAGCACAAGCAGTCCTTGCATTTTAGTGAGTCTTCCATCTAAGTCAGGGACTCTTTCTGCTTGTATATAAGTGAATATGCTGCGTGGGACAAGAACTAAAGAGATCACAAAAAACATGAAGTGATTAAAAAATAGAATATTTAAGGCTGATGCAGATTTATGTTGGGCAAACAAGGAACAGGAAAATACACAGAAATGGACAGACTGGCAAAATCTCAAAACTCAAATGGCCAGAAAAACAAACCACATCAAGATAATCTCCCTTTAAGTAACACAAATGGATGTCCAAGCATTTTGGCTGGGCTTGATATGATTACTCATGTTAGATATGCTTGGCTTTCTTTCACAGGATGCAAAAAAATCACAAGGCAGAAACAACCAAAGACTACTCTTCCTCTTACTCCAATATTTTCCTCATGTAGAATTAATTTCAGAAGTTTAGCTTACTGCTTTTGAATGCCTGGAAGTGATCATGCTGCCAGCCAAAATATGACTTAATAACAGAAAGGGAACTCAAATGAAAAGAGATAGCAACTAACTCACTGGAACAATTTTTAAGCAGTAGAAGGACGTAGCAATCACATTTAAAGAAAGTGAGAAAGATAAAATCTGAAACTTATAGCTAGGATAATTCCCAGGGCAAAACTGAAGCTGTTTTATTGGAAAGCATAGTCAAAATTCCACAGTGCCAGTAAAGCACAGGAACACTGAGCATTCTATAAACTGCTACTTGACTGAGACTAAAATGCATATATTTTAAAGTCCAAGGCAACAGCTACAGTGATCAACCATAACTGCTCCAGAACAAACACAAATATTTTCATTAACAGAAGCCAGAAGTAAACCCAGAAGCTGGCCCGCTGCTGTCCTGCAAACAGAATGCAGTGTCAGGGAGAGCAGGAAGCCATATGGAGGACTTGGAGGTAAGCGTGGGTGGGAAAATCTGCCAAGACGGCGACTCTCAAATGATCACACTCCTGGCAACACTCAGAATATCTCAAAGTGATATGCTGAGCAGCTGCTGCTGCTTCTGTGCAGTCAGGACACAAGAGCCTTTACACCAGTTGTGATCTAGTTGTAGCACCAGTTTCCCGCTTCAGCCTCAGTGCCCACTTTGACCTGCCAAACAAACCCCATTGGCAGGCAGACATCCCTACGGTACTTCTGTATTTCAGGACAAAACATTCCAGGCAGAATTATGTGAGCACAATGCTCTGAAGTGCTGCAGCTTCCCAAGAGCTTTACCTCACCTGCACTTAAAAAATGCACAGGATTTTCTCGTAAGAGCAATTGTGGGGTAACAAGCAACTGGACATGATGTAAAGTCTGGAAGAATGACTTACTTAGGCAAATAAACCAGAAGCAATTGCTGCTCTTAGTATCCAAGCACAGTAGTTTTGTGATCCCTTGGTCTAGAACACACCCAGGTAATCTAGAAAGCACATTTAGGCATAGCCTGACTTCAGAAGAACTGTCCTCACCTCTCCTCAAATGTCTCCAGGAGGCTCACCAGCCAGAGGTACAGTGGCATTCCCAGATTGAAGCGGAAGAGCAGCTGTAAGCAGAGATTTCCTGAAGAGGCCAGTGGCTGGTAGGGGGTGCTGAGCCTTGAAAAACTCTTCAGCACAACAGTGCTGTTCAGGCAAGCACCAAGTACAGTGAAAGGGAAGGACACCAGAGGCTTCTGCAGGAGGTGGACGTCAATGAGCTGGGATACAGATATACAGTGTAAGAGAAGAGACAGTCAGTCTACCACCATGCCCCAAAACCATCACCCCACCCTAAATCCTTTCTCACTTGACTGCATTGTCTATAATCAGGCCTGAGGCACCAGGCACAGTATAGGGAGGAATCAGATAATAGTCACCTCAACTCTCATGACTAAGCCTAGGCAATAAGATCTCCAGTTTTGTTCCAGATACTTTCTGAAATAATTCCCATGTTCCTGTAGCCTCCTGTTGACCCACACACTCACAAGCCATCCCCAGGGCCTGAGCCTTTTCCACTGAATGCTTTATGACTTGCAAGTCTCAACTCACCTCCACACACGCTCCTGGTCGGAGTCCCCGTGCAGAGTTCAGCAGTGACTGGTAAGCAAGGCACAAGCAAACTTGGTTATCCAGTAAAAAGAGACCAGCTTGGACATTGAGTATTTTGGTGACAAATCCCTAAACAGAAAGCAAACAGAAAAGTAACAGGAGTGTAGAGAGTCCCAAAAATATAAGAGACTCATAGGCCTGAGCAGTAAGAAAATAAACTCGCGATGAGAATAGTGCTCCTTGCAGGCCAGGAGCTGAAACCCCAGTGCATGAGTGGGTGAAGGCTAAGCCTATGAATCCTTACCACATAGGAGATGATCTTGGACTCTTTCATTAACCTTGGCCTCTCCTCTTCAGCCCCCAGCTCCAAGGAGCTACTGAGCTGCTCAGCAGCCTCAAGGGAAGAAGACTGAGTGGATTCTCCTCGCCAAGCACTGTTCAGTGGCTGCTCCCTCACCTGCTCTGCACAGTAGGGCAGAAGGCAGGAAGAAACACTGGTGACGAACATCATTTGTCCACATTTTTTCAGGCTGGACATACTCAGGGCTGTTATTGTGTATCTGTGACCCAGCTGGAAGACATGATGCCACACTAGCTGGTTGGGTTTCTAGAGCAGAGAAACCGAAAGTAACATCAGCATCAACTCCAGTGAAAAAAATTCCTCCTGACCCCAATAACCCCACCCAAAAAACCCTCTTTCACCCAGAGGATTGCCTCACACTCTTAGCAAAGGGGCTGTGTCTGCAAGACATTCAGGGACACTGCAACTGCAGGAGGGAGAAGGACTGTGTTTCTGCAGGGCACAGAATTAGACTTCTTACATACAAAGACTATTGTACACTGAGTGCAATTAAATAGATATCACTAGTAAAAGAAAGAATAAATCAAACTGAGAAATCAAGAGCAAGCTTCAAAGAATTAATCAACTAGAACATACACAGATCCAGACAGTGAATTTGTGAGCAAAATTCCAAGGACTTACTTGCACCAGCACAGGGACACAAGCAGCTGATGCAAAGCACTTCAGAAACAGAAAAAAGAATGTCTTGTGGTGAACACAAAGGAGAGGCCCGAGTCTGGTCAATTCTCCTGCTACAGTAAGCTTTGATCTTTTCTTACATGGAGTCCTAGAGGGCAATTGAAGAGGCAACTGAAATCAGAGATGAAAGAGCAGCTCAAAAGTATCTCAAAAGCAAAATAAACAAAAGTGCAGCATGCACTTTCTGCGAATAGCGGATCCAATGAAGTAATACGGTCAATCTCTCAGGTTTTCAAAACAATATTTGGCTACAAAATTTGTACTTTAACTTTTCTATACTAAACCAATTTGACGTTTTAGTATTTGAAGACAGAATGGTTGTGTTGAACAAATTGATATACTCCATAACAACAGCCAGGTTATAAAAAAGCTTTACCACAAACAAGAAATTAATTGTAGATCTAAAGGACAAGAAAAAAAAGTCACAAGCAATTCTTCTGCAAAAAACAGAACTCGGATTTGTAGGTCCATGGAACATGACACTGTGGAAGCTCTAAGCCTATAAACAAGAGGCCTGAAAGCAACAATGGAGTCTTTCTAACACACTTGGCACAGAGTGAAAGAGCAGCAAAACTGAAAGCAGATGAGAGGTGAGAGGTCTATTTCTTGAATCAATTCTGTTTGTTGTTTCAAACCTACATTTCAAAAGATGAAAAAGAAGTAATTAAAAAAAAAATTATGTTTGCAATTTTCATTTCAGCTCCTCCTGGACTTGAATATAACCATCCCACTTACTCTAAACAAAGACATTCTTGATTCCAAAACATATAAACAATTATCTAACTTTATGACTTCAAAAAACCCAACCAGTAATAGACACATAGTAGTACCAGCACCTCACTGATAACATTTTTAAAGTAGTAACATGGAAATTTGGTCAGATGTCAGTAAATAACAAAGGAACTTTATGTTAAAAGCCTGAGAACATTTACTGAAATATGGAAATAGGTTTCTTGCTTAGAAAGGTCCCTTGAGCTAAATCAAACACTTAAGCTTAAAATTACTTTCTTACAAGCAGATAAGCCAAATAAAAACAAAAGATAACTAAAAAGAAATCAAAGCAGCATGATTAGTGACATTTTATTGTAACTAAATTACACCAAGAATTCTCTACTCAAGAAGATAAAACATGATCTGGCACAACTTGAAATTATCAACTTAGTAAGATTTGCAATTCCATTGGCTCATTTTCACATACTATAAATTAAAGCACAGTTACTTCTTTCAGTTGACACTTCACTGGGATTTTTATCTCAGTAATCTGATAAGAACCTGACCAGTGACACATATTAATATTGTAATATTATATAGGATTACTTTCAGTTGTATTTCTGGTTCACTGGAGGTTCAAAAAAAAAACTGCTAATCAAGAATGAATTTTAGCCTCAATGACAGTTGAGTCAACACTGTTCTCATATTCTTTCTGTAATATGAAATTACATCTGGAAATACTTAAAATTGGTCTTATCTTTTCAAATTACAGAACAAAAACTTCCAATTAAGTCCTGGAAAACAGATGATTAAAGAAAAGTGGCTTTGTTGTATAACTCTTACTTCCACCACTCACTGCTATGCTTCCACATGTGGCAGAAACAGAATTTGTCTCTTTCTAAGCCAAGTGCTCTTCATGTTACCTGCCAAACCAGAGCATCAGTGCTATGATGGAGTTGGGCAGGGTAGGTGTTTACCTGGAGGTAAGGAGTGGCTCAGCTGACACTGGGGAGGTGACTGGAATGCTGTGAAGTACTTCCTTGGGGGCATTTACTGGCACTGGATCCACCAGGACTTCCAAGTACCCTGCTGCTCTCTGGTCTGTCTGTGGTATGTATGACCAGCTTGGGAAGACAAACAGTGACTCCAGCCACTCCAGTTCAAAGTGCAGGAGCTGAACCAAAAGATATCAAGACAAAAGCTTGAGATGAGTTTCAGTATGTTTTCTCAGCACTACTTAAAATGTTCATTACTAATACACCCTTGTATGCACATCACAAGTTCTTGTCCTAATGCTGGGCTTCATTACTAAATGAGAGCAGCATTATCTGCCCACTCTCTTACCTTGCATGGAGAACTTCTGTCCTTCCACATGCAAATCTGGAACAGACTTGCTGAGCTCTACGGCTAGCATTTCCTGGGTTATAATCACAACCTCACAGAAAGGTGATAATTAATTCACGCAAGGCTTAGTTATTTTCAGATTATTTTTCTAAAATTCTTGCCTGCTTTCTTTTGCCCCTGTGTTTTCAGTTAGAAGTTCTTACCAATACAACTTTTTCCTAGACCTTGTCTCCTTGGAAAGCACAATTATAGTGCTCTGTCATCATCACACTGGGGTTGTTATCTTGACTCCCCTTGCACTGACCTTCAGGAGGCCTTTAAATCAATTGTCATGCAAGCTATTATCTCCTCAAAGTATGTCATCAATGCATCACTGAATACCCGGTACAACTCTCCAGAAAGTTATTTCTGCTCCACTAGTGTGAATTCAGCAAAGAGAGGGGAGATCTCCCAGGCCACCTTGTACTGTGGTGAATTTACTGTACTGGCTGACTCTTTTTTCCAGGCCAGTACATTCAATATTTCCTCTTCTAGCAATGGCAAATTTGACATTTTCTATCCTCTTCTCAGGATGTGAGCTTGCTGTTTTCCTGCCTGTTACAGAAAGGTGTTACTTCCTTCACAAGACTCTGGCAGAACACCTGAAGCCCCTTGTGGTTTGTGACACTGCCCCAGAGTGGGAATAAACACAGAACCCCTCAGACGGAGGGCATACCTCACATGGAATTATCCCAGTATTGTCCTTCACGTATAGGCAACCATCTACCAACTTTTCTTTGTTTTCTTGCCTGCCATCTGTTAAATAGCCAAGCAAGATCAGGTAAGTCCTTGGCAAAGTGCTCTGCATGGGTAATGCACCTTGTCCTTGATGGGACCATTCCTTAAATTCATTAGTGCTCCAGCTCAGGTGGCTGCAGCACGGTAGGTGCTGCTGATGCTGTAGGTCAGAGATGGAGATGAAACTGGAAAAAAAAAGGAAAACGAGAATGTAACAGGATGTACTAAGAACTCAGTTTGCAAAGTTTGGGGCTTACAGTGATCGCTGCAGTGGACAGTGCTTGGCTAAGTCAGAAGAGCCTCAGCTATTGGTGTGGTCTGATGTTGTGACTGACATAGCAAGAACCAACTCATTCAACAGCATTTATCAGTGATGTCTTTCAACTCACTCAACACATCTGTTCTGCTTGAGCATCCTCTCTGAAAACAGACATGCTCTGCTACTACGGTTACCTGAGCAGGCACAGAGAAAACTTGAAAAGAATAATACTTGAGATTCAATAAAATGGAACATGTTTTCAAGTGCATGTGGAGGGAGACACGGAGGAGAATGGTTACTAGTTCAGACATTTTCAGTTTGAATGGGACACTCTGTAGGAAAACCTCAACAACTGCACAATACAGTTCATATATCGGTAACAAAGACAGATAAATACAGAGTAAATCCATCATTTGGTGCTAAAATTGCTGTACTATAGTAAAATCAAGTTTGAACAACTTCTAGATGAAGATTGCGACAGTTTGGGAATGAATTCTCTCCTGTGGATAGCTTGCACAATACAAAGCTGAGAGAAAGCAAGCCAGTCAACTTATACTGGATGTTCATGTCTAAAGAACAGAGCCAAGCTAGCCCTGAATCTCTCCACCCTCCCTTCTGACTTCAGCAGCAGGGGGAGAACGAGACGTAACATGAAATCAGCCACATCTGAAGCCATCCACAGTTTACATCTATCGTGCTTAGACTGACCACGGGAGAACATGGGCAAACAAAGCAGCCTACTCAGTAGATTCTAAGCCTTCTCAGTGTTTCTATGATCAAGACAGCACTCATAGTTTACATCCTGGCTCTCTGTGCTAGAGATCAGCACCGAAAGAGCCAACACACACTGTTCTCCAGTTAGTGATTTTGGTACTGGTTTCCAGTGAGCTTCACTGACAATTTCAGGTTGTGAAACTGGAGCTCTGTTCATAACACCCACTCGCTCAGTAGCAGGACATAATCAAAAGGTGTGAATTTGAAAAGTTTCACTTGATTAGTCAGGGATTAAAAGTTCAAAGCAAGAGACTAGTCCAGATGAGTGATGGGTCTGAATCAGCAACAAATAGTATTTAGATATAAAAAAAAAAAATCAGAAGACATAAATTTATGCAGGTACTTATGTTGTGCATTTTGCAGGAAAATGAACAGGGAATTAGTTGAAAATTACATTAGCTGAAACTTCTCCATCTTCAGAGGCAGAGCATCACCAGGAATAATACTCATACCCATGATCCACAAGAACACAGTGCTGCTTGTGTTTTTGTCAAATGTGCTGAGGGCTTCTGGGGAGAAACCAGACCTACAGCAGGACACTGGCTCAGGGTTATCACATGCAGAGAAGTAAACACCCTCTTCTCATGCTCCAGAACTTGGTGGTTAGTTGTGGATGTGGCACGCTGCTCTCAAACACACCACTGGCCTCATAGGAGATAAAAACCAAGTACCTTCAGCTCTCTTCTATGAATTCTCCTGAATATAAACGGAACTCTGGTTTAAATGTCATAAAATACACAGGAAAAAATATGGCTTAAATAACATCAGTTTAGGTGGCGTGAAAGAGCAACCACCTATATTTATTAACTATTAGTTGAAGGTCACAAATCCCTAATCCATTCCAGCTGACCTTTTCTCCCAAAACTGGCCATGCCAGAGATTTTAATTCTCCCACCATAAGCTGGAGCAAGAGAGAAACTGATACGGACAAGCAACCCATCCATTATGGATAGCTCTCAACAAGCTGCATGTTTTTCATGATGGTGAGCACCCAAAAGCCTTTTATGAACTGAAATATGGACCATGTTATCCTAGATGCCCCGTTTTTAAGAGTGCACATTCGAACGCTGCGCTCAGCTGGCCAACAGGATCGGAGACCATGCCCAGGAACATGCTCCTGAGCGGGCCAGCAGGATCCAGCCAGGAAGCTGCCGTACAAACGCTTACAGTGCGGCAGCTCGCTCTCGGCGAGATGCCCCACTTTGGTTACACGCTCTGGCTACCGCAGGCAGGCGGATACGGCGCTTAATCACACCGCAGCGGGCGGCCGCGGGCGCACCGAGGGCAAAGAAACGCGTGCGGTCACCCCTGTTCCGCAACATCCCTCCCACAGCCGGCATCCGGGGCGGGCATCGCGCAGGAACGAGGCGTGCCGAGCTCCCCGGAGGGCCCCGCACGGGTACCGCACCTCCCCCGCCCCGTCCCCTCCTCTCCTCTCCGCCCCGCTGTCACCTGTAGCCGAGCGGCAGCGTCCCGCCGCCCGCGCTCCGCAGGCACCGCAGCACCGCCTCCAGCGCCGCTGGCTCCTGCCCGTCCGGCCCCGGGAGCACCCGGCGAACGAAGTCCCGAGCCACCCGCAACCAGCGCTGCTCCTGCGGGGGGCAAGGAGAGAAGCGGGGTCTCAGCGCCGGCAGCGGGGAGGGCGCGGAGCCGCCCGGGCCCCTCACTCACCGCCGCGCTGGGCGCCGCCATGACGGCCCGCGCGGGTGGCGCCGTTGCCGTGGCGGCGGGAAGCGCGCAGGGGCCGCCCCCTCCCTGCCCTCCGTCCAATCGCCGCCGCCCGCGCGTTCCCGCCCCTTCCGCGCGGAACGGCGAGAACGGGATCCGGGAGTGTGTGGGACGGCCGTGGGCGGGTGCTGGGCACGCACCGACACCGCCCTATCGCTCCCTCCACGAGTGGGCAGCGGAGACACACTAAAACGAAAGGCTCACGGGTTGAGATAGGGAGCGATTGCCGTCACCGGCAAAGCCGGCTGCACTTGGGGATAGTAATTGAATTTACTACGCAGAAAATCAGAACAAGCTAATGAGAAGTAAAATAAATCTTAAAAACACCGTCCCCCCATCCGTCCCTCCCGCCCCTTAGGGGCGCAGGGTGACAGGGAATGGAGATGATGGTCAGTTCAGCACACGTTGTTTCTGCCGCTGCTCAGGGAGAGAGACGAGCCCTTCCCCTGCTCCAGCAGGTCCCTCCCACGGACTGCTCCAAAGTGAATCTTTGCCACGGACAACAGTTCTTCAGAGCTGCTCCGACATGACTCACTCTTCCACGGGGTGCAGTCCTTCAGGAACAGTCTGCTCCAGCGTGAGTCCCCCACAGAGTCACAAGTGCTACCAGGGAATCTGCTCAAGTGTGGGCTCCTNACAGTCTGCTCCAGCGTGAGTCCCCCACAGAGTCACAAGTGGTACCAGGGAATCTGCTCAAGTGTGGGCTCCTCACTCCCCGGGTCTGCAGCTCCCTGGCAGGAGCCTGCTCCAGCACAGGCTTCCCACGGAGTCAAAGCCTTCTTTCAGGCATCCACCTCGTCCAGCATGGGGCTCCTCTATGGGTTACAAGTGGATCTCTGCATCCCCCTGGACCTCCATGGGCTGCAGGGGGATACCCTGCTTCTCCATGGTCTTCATCGTGACTGCAGGAGAATCTCAGCTCTGGTGCCTAGAGCACCTTCTCCCCCTCCTTCTTCACTGACCCTGGTGTCTGCAAAGTTGTTCCTCTTACATATTCTCACTCTGCTCTTCTCTGGCCGCAATTACATCTGCACAACAACTTTTTTTCCCCCCCTTCTTAAATATGTTATTGCAGAGGCATTGCTGCCATTTCTGATGGGCTTGGCCTTGACCAGCGGTGCATCCATCTCGGAGCCAGCTGGCATTGGTGCTTCTCAGAGAAGCCACCCCTCTTGTCCCCCTGCTACTGAAGCCTGGTTATGCAAACCCAGTACAGCTCTCCAGTCTGGGAGTCAAGCAGCTGGGCTGTCAGATAAGCTGCAAGCCACTGTTTGTGTGACAGGAGGGTGAACTCTGTCCCTCTGGGCCTTAGCCCATAGCCACAGGACCTCAGGAAGCGCTGGAGACCTGGCAGGCGGCAGGGAGGTGGCAGGGATGGAGGGAGGCCTGAACCTGCAGTTCTGGTGTCTGGTGAAAGCTGGGAAGTGGATGTGCACTGATGCATTTGACATTGGTGTAAATGTCAAACATGCAGTGGGCTTTGAGATGTCCCTCCCTGAGTTTGGGAGGAGTCAAATCAAATGTGAAGGTTCACGGGGATTTCTCTGACATTTGTGTGGTTCTAGAGAAACAGGGTTTTTTTTTTTTTTTTTGGAAGACTGAAGCTCCTTGAAGATTGAAGGGTGTGCCTCTTCCACTCACATGACAGCATGTGCTAAACCAGAAACAGCCCATTAAAAACATTATTTCCTCCTTCACAGAATGTGCGCCAGAATTTTCCCTTTAGGGGCTAAATTGTATTGTCTTCATTCAAGGCAAGGAAATGAACAGGACAAAATCTTTTCCACCTCTATCCCTGGATATGGCTGCAATCTGATCATAGGTTACTCTGCTATTTCCTTCCCTCCTGGGACTTGCAGCTGGAAAGTCAGCACTGCTCCAAGCCGAAGTGTGGAAAAGTGCCCTTCTTGTTTTCTCCTGTGCATGTGCCGTTGCTGGCTTCCACACAGCAGATAAGCAACTCCATAGCAGGAACAGTCTGTGGACGTGTTTGGATTCTCCGCAGTAATTCAGGCAGTCCACGGAGTGAATTGTACCCGTTTTATACAGAAATGGGCAAATTCTTCCAAAACAATGCTTACCATCTTGATTTAATGTCTTTGACTAGAGACAATTGCAGAAAGTGAGGGGAAGTCTTAATGGGCAACAAATTAAGGGGAGTTCTTTATCATTTAGCCACTTATTCCTAGCTGTATTTTTGTTTTTCAAACATGCTAAGAGGATATATTAAATGAAGCAGGGCTTACACAGAATGTCATGTTAGTTTTGCTTATATTTGTACTATCTGTACAGCTGGTTCTTTGGAGAATACAAGAAAAGATGTGTTTTAAATTAAAAACTACAGGATGGTCATATAGACTCTAAAAATGCTGATCGTGGCTGAAAAATGCCTTTCCTTAAAATTAAGGCAGTTAAGATGCAAAAAGTCTTTTTCTTACAAGTACATGGTTAATTTTCACGTGGAAAGTACAGCTGGAGGGCGAAACACTCCAGATTGCAGTGGACCTCCTCTGACTCCCGTGTATTTTCTAGCAGCTTCAGCCACTCGATGTATCATCCGCTGCTTTCCTTCAGCTTGTCCGTCTGGGTTTTTAGGGAATACTGCCGACGCCGGTCCTCCCGCGGCGGAGGGCGGGCGGGGCGCGGCGCGGCTCCGGGCCGCCTCCCGCTCGCCGCTCTCTTTCCTGCTGCCGCTGCCAGGAAGTTGGAGACGGGGTAGTCACTCTCCGCGCTCCTCCGGCCGGCGCTGGGTAGGGCTGGGGCGGCTTCCTCTGGACGTGGGGGACCCTGCCACGGGGATGTAGCGGGCCGCGGAGCCATGCGCGGCCCGGCGCTGCGCCGCACCTCGCTGGGGTCGGTAAGTCACGGCGGGGACTGCGCCGCTCCCGACGGAGCGGGGCCGTGCGCCGGCGGGACACCGCCTCGCCCGGCGGCAGCTCCGGTCCCGCCGA